>MPNW01000540.1:0-36816 GCA_011800805.1 Hirudo medicinalis
AATAATACATCATCATCACCATCACCATCATCAGCACCATGACCATCGTCATCATCACCATCATCATCATCATCATCATCATCATCATCATCATCATCGTCGTCGTCGTCGTCGTCGTCATCATCATCATCATCATCATCTTCATTATCATCATCTTCATCATCATCATTCTGAATGACGACTAAAATTTTCTTTCCTCCGAATTCATACGAGACCCTGAAAAACTCGGAAAGTGCCATAATTTCGGAGTTATTGAGGATCCACAAAGACTCCATTACGCTAAGAAGTTGTTTTCTTTTTTACGACGAACATTTTCTCGAATGAACATAGATGTTCTCGAATGTTCTGCATCTCCATCCTCAGCGCAATCACTCGAGGGGGATTTTTGGATCCGAAAAATGGATTTGGACGGAGCATATACGATGACGATGGTGGTGGTCAAGATGTAGGGGATGATGATGATGACGATGACGATGGTGGTGGTCAAGATGTAGGGGATGATGAGGACGATGACGCTGGTGGTGATTTCAAGGATTAAATAATATTCAAGTGATTTCAAATAAATTTAAAAAAAAAACAAAATTCACTTCACAACCTCCACTTCTCACCATGCACCATACCACCCCCCCTCACCATTATTGGTTTCCATGGTGGCTGAGAAGAATCACGGCCACATGGTCTCAGTCAAAGTCCTCCGTTGACGCATGATTGACCACCACCTGTGATCGGCCATGCATGGAGCAGAAATGCAGGTTAATTGGAATTTGGCAGCGCCACATCATCATGGTGCACTCTGATCATCGGCGGAACCTTTCCCTTGAGTTTTATGGCCAGATGTGTTTTTTTTTTGCTTGAACCTTTCATCATCATCATCGTCATCATTATTAGTATGTCTTGTATGTTTTGTATGTTATGTATGCCTTGTATGTAGCGATTGTTTTGCATGTCACGTATGTTTAGTATGACTGGTATGTCGTGCATGTTTTGTACGACTTGTAGGGTCAAATTTTAGAAATATATAATTGGTTTTTCGAAAAATTGACTTAAAAATTATTTCCGTAGAAACCATTGAAAAGACAACTTGATTGTTAAACTTTTTCATAAAATTAATTTATAACAGAGCCGTTTAAAAAAATAGAGTTTGATTGATTATTAATAATTATTTGACAATTAGAAGGCTTTAAATCAAAAATAATTGCTTCCAAAATTTATTTTTATTCAAAAAATCGTATTAAATTCTGAAATTCATTTGATCGAGTTAAAACGGATATGAAGAAAGAGATTTATGACAGCGACGACGACGACGATGATGATGATGATGATGATGTCAACCTCATACTGGAAGACCATATTCATAGCAAGCGCATTCCTGTGACACACACACACACACACACACACACACAGAGTCTCGACGTCCAATAGGAATCGAGTCACGTGATGTTCGTCCGAAGACGCATGCGCGGTCGAGCAAATTGAATCCTGCGCATTAAAATCTGCCAACGATTTCACGCGGGATTTCATGACGCTCCCATTGATGACGTCATTATTAAAATTATGTAATAATAATAATAATATTATATTAATATTATTGTACTATATATAATATATAATTAATAATAATTTTGCATAATTATAATTACAATGTTATTGAAGATAATTATGAAAGTAAAAATTTACGTCAGACCTTGTCGTCGATGGTCTAAAAATATCGAACTGTCCAGTAATCTACAAACTGGCAATTCACCCCCCAAACCCAACTCACCAACCCACTCACTCACTCACCTCATTATCCATCCACTTACCCATTCACTCGCTCACTCAATCACTAGCAACTCTCCTGATAAACGAAATTTACTTCAGCCATGGATCAGACCCACCTCTCAAATTCCATCCACAATTCACTTGTTTTGAAACGAATATCGTCACCATCGTCACCACAATCATCATCGTCGTCGTCATCATCATCATCATCGTCGTCGTCATCATCATCATCACCATCATCATCATCATCGTCATCACCATCATCTTCAGCAGCAACAGAATCATCTTCAAGAGATCATGGTCATCATCGACAGAAATAGCTTGAATAATAAGAAAATGAGTAAAAGATGAAAAAAAAACTCGGTGAGAAAATGGTGAGAAAAGGTGAAAAAAGGCGAGAAGTACATTTTGGTGGACTCGGTGTCCACCATGGGGGTGTTTTTGGAGATGCAAAATAAATTTAAAAAAAAGATTTTTTTACTGAAATAAACGCAAAACCACCAAACAGAGAACGAAAATAGAACTTAAAATGACGGGGAATTTCCAGGAAACAGTGGAAGCAGTTGGAAGTCTCAAGATGGGTTTTGAGGTGATATTTTCTCTTAACTGAGTTTATGAAATCCTTTCAATATCTCCACCCCCACACACCCCCACACCCCCCACACACACCCACACACACACACACACACACACACACTCATCCATCCATCCACCCATCCTTACGTCAATTCCCCACCCGATCAAATCAAGCATTCTTTCCTAGCGGCTTATCTGTAAGTCAATAAGGCTTATTAATATCTTTGTTCCAATCACCATCCTGCATCTGCTCCATACATCTGCCCTGCTCTCTCATTGGTCATCCACTGGAAGTAACCAACATCGTCATCAACGTATGATAATGCACTGGCTTATTACTGACTGGGTGAGTATGAATTGCATAATTTCCACAATTTAACTCCTTCGAATAGACGGCAAAGTGGTCTTCAGATGAAAACAAAAGTGATTTGAACTCGGGACCATTAGAATCACACTCTCTCACACGGACACAAACGACGTACACACAAACAAACTAACACATACATACACAAACTCACACACAAATACTAACACATACACACACAACATCATAACAAATTCCAATCCCAGTTATTCAAAATTCGTTCGACGCAATGCTGGCTTCGGAAGTTGAAGACAAAGGAAGTCACAACTGGAATTCCCGGTCGGAATGGACGAGACGGAGCGTGACATTAATTGATTCTCCCCAGGGGTGGGTGGACCGTTTGACCCCAATCTCCATCCCACCCCACCCCAACATGCACTTGAAATGAGCCGGAGAAGTATGAGACGAGATGATCTTTTATTTTTTTCAAGGCATTTAAGACCAGGTAAGACCAGGTGCAAGAGTTTCATCAGAACTTTCACAGATTTTCTGATCGTTCAATGGAAAATGGATGAAAGTACAAAATGGATGAAAGTATAACATGGAATGGAATTAAATTTGTTAATTGTATTCTTAATATCAAGAAAATGAAGCAACATAATCAGACTTACAAAGCATAAATAGACGCAGACGTACAAAGCAACAGAGGCAGAAATACAAAGCATCAGAAACAGACATACGAAGCATCAGAAACAGACATACAAAGGATCAGAAACAGATATACAAAGCAACCAAACAAAGCAAAACAAACAGAAACAAGTCCTGCAAGTCATCAACAACGTGTGGACGGTGCATCGCTTATTGAGACAAATTGCAAGACGTCTATAAGGCTCATAATCTCCATAATTGGACTGGGGAGATTGGATAGAAAAGAGACGACAATGAATCACAGCCAGACTCACAGAGAAACATGGAGAGATACACAAGCAGACAGGCGAACAGACACAGAAGGACATAGACTGAAGGAACTACAAGATATCAGACACGAACAATCACACATACTTACGTACACGTACGAGGACATGATGCTGCTGGAACAACTGGAAAAGAATTGAAGCTGTTGGAACAACACCAACAACAAAAGCCACAAAAGCAACGGCAACAACAACAGCAGCAACAACTGGGTGAGAACCAAAGAAGTGTAAGAGCAAAAACAAGGAGACAAGTTGATGGAGTTAAAATGAAGGTTACATCGCACCATGCACAACAGGACGTTCATTTGAAAGAATGATGAAACCACTTTCATGCTATATCAGTCGACATGGTCATCATCGTCGTCGTCGTCGTCATCAACATCATCATCATCGTCATAGTCGTCGTCGTCGTCACCACCACCACCACCACCACCATCATCATCATCATCGTCATCAATTCTTCTATTATATTTCAGTTAACGAGCTGAGCAGACAGCGTCTCCACTCACGAGAGGATTGAAGTTAATGTAATTGATTGAAAGTACTCTATTGATTGAAAGTACTCTATTGATTGAAAATACTCTATTGATTGAAAATACTCTATTGATTGAAAATACTCTATTGATTGAAAATACTCTATTGATTGAAAATACTCTATTGATTGAAAATACTCTATTGATTGAAAATACTTGATTATTTTGCAAATTTCGTCTTCTAAATCGGTTAATAATTGTTAACTTGAAATGGTTTCACGTCATCACTCATTTTGCATTATTTTCGTGTTTCATTTTCGGAAATTAATCAAAATTTGAAATCTCACCGCTCCTAATTTGGAACATTCCCTCATTATTTTCCATTTTTCTCGGTTAATTAAAATAAATCATTTTCATCAAGCAACGACAACAGGGGGCATGCAGGTCGGCCGAATGGGTTACCTTCATGCATGCGGTGTTAGTGCAACGGTCGCAATGTGTCGTGTTCGAAACCCAGCCTGCACTGCCACAAGCGCCCTTGGGTAGGAGCGCTATACAAATGGTTGAGAAGAAGCGCCTCCGATGCAGTGCATATGGCGCTACATAAATGAACTACACAACCGCAGCCATAGAAATTCTATCAATTCAGTCATTGGCACAATGAACCCAACGACCCTCTATTGCACCACACCCCCCCCCACCTCAGTGTGAGTGCATTTCCAACACCTCTCATGAAAATTTATTAATAAAACACATTTAGATCGATGAAACCATGTTCAGTACATCGGTGAGAGCGTTTTCTGATTGGTTGAGATATAAATAGATTATGAATTTTGAATGGCTTTGGTGAATTACTGAATTATGTTGCATGCACCTTCGATTCAGCGTTGTTGTAAAATAAAAGATTAATTGTTGAAAGAAATTTCTTAAATTACGTTATTAATAATTTTTTAATTGCAGTAAACGATGATATTTGGATTGCAAAAACATTCAACAGGTGAATTATGAGCAAGTGAATTGGACAAACAAGAAACTCAACAAACCACTCAGGCAATTAATGCACCATCAATCATAACATCACTCCGCCATTACTCAGCCACGTCGAAATGGCCGCCATTTTTAAAAATGGCCGCTTAATTGGTTCCGTTGTTATTCGACGGGGAGGATATTTATTTAAGGAATAATTTCTCGCATCGTCATTATTTCTCGTAATAATATTTATTATTCTTGTTGTTAATGTGGCTGTTTTTGTTGTTGTTGTTGTTGTTGTTGTTGTTGTTGTTGTTGTTGTTGTTAATACTATTACTGCTGCTGGTGTCGACGTAATTGTGAGAGCATAATTATTTATAGTAATAACAGCTAAGAGTTTCATGATAATGATGATGATGATAATAATAATAATAATAATAACAATAATAACAATAATAATAATAAAAATAACGATAACAATAATAATAACAATAATAACAACAACAACAACAATAATAATAATAATAATAATAACAACAACAACAATAATAATAATAACCATTATAATAATAATAATAATAATAATAATAATAACAACAATAATAAAACTACAGTTTCTGAAAAACAATCTTCGAGTGTAATTTCAGGACGTTTCCATGCATAGGTGTTCCAAGGCATCCACGTATACGTTGTTATGACAACCATTTCATTTTGGTGATGATGATGATGATGATGATGGTAATGATGAATATGAAGATGAATATGATGATAACGACGACGATGATGATGATGATGATGATGGCAGTAGTAGTAGTGGTGGTGTTGATAATGATTGCATTAACAACAGGAAATGCCGGAGCCCGATGCCTCCATATTAGCAATAATATGCACAGATTATGCTAATAACGGATAAAAACTAACTGGATTTGCTTCCCGGAAGCGGCGACGACGACGACGATGACGACGATGATGATGGTGATGATGATGATGATGATGATGATGATGACGACGACGACGACGACGATGACATCGATGACGGCGATGATGATGTCGACGACTACGACGATGATGATAATGGCCAAAAGTCTCAAAGCTCAGAGCTATGGCAGTGGGAAGTTCTCTGTGTGTTTTCAAAGGAAACATCAATCACCCTCTCCTTCGATAGAGTGATTCAAGTAATAGAGCGGACCAGGAGAGAATTATTGCCTCAAAACTGCCCACGTGAGTAGGTAGGGGAGTCATGGTTATCCGTGGTTGAATGGTTTTGAATGGATGTGGTGAGTAGCTGCGGGTAGCTGTGGGTAGCTGTAGGTAACTGGTGCAAATTGAAGTAAATTGGATGAATCGCTTCCATAAGCAGTCAACGTCTCCAGTCCAAGATCATCATCATCACCACCACAAGCACCACCACCACCACAATCATCATCATCGTCATCGTCATCGTCATCATCATCATCATCATCATCATCAAACCGTCTCACGGCATAATTTCCGATGGAGTAATAATTATTAATGAGTAATTATAAATTTAATTATAATTATTTCTGTTTCTCTGAGGATCATTTGAGCTCCTGTTTGGAATTACTTCTCCAGATGTATCTAACCTACTGCTCTTCTCATCCAATGAATTCAATGAATTGGAGTGATTGGAGGAGGGATTGAATGGCGGAGTGAGACAGTGGATGGATTGAAGATTGAGTGAGTGGATGGATGGATTGATTGATTGAGTGAGTGGATGAATGGATTGATTGATTGATTGAGTGAGTGGTGGATGGATTGAATGAGTGGTGGATGGATTGAGTGAGTGAGTGGATGGATTGAATGGTGGAGTGAGACAGTGGATGGATTGAAGATTGAGTGAGTGTTTGATGTATTGATGGAGTGATTGAGTGAGTGGTGGATGGAGGACGACGGGATTGAAAACGAATGTCACAAGAGAAAGTGTTTATTTAATGTGCAGGTGTTTGTGAGGCGAACGGATAAATGGATGTGTATCAATGATGATGATGATGATGATGATGTTACGTGATGAAGAAGACTCCGATGATAATCGTCATCGTCATCATCGTCATCGTCATCGTCGTCATCAACACCACCATCATCATCATCATCATCATCATCATCATCATCATCATCATCATCATCATCATCATCATCATCATCATCATCAACACATCATCATCATCATCATCATCATCATCATCATCATCATCATCAACATCCAAATGTGACAATGTGTATTTGTAGCAGTCCATCGTAATCTTTCAATATAAAGTGGAAATAATATCTAATAACAAACTTATTCTGTACAAATCACAGCAACATCACATCAACATATCACAGCAACATCACAGCAACATCACAGCAACATCACACCAACACATCACAGCAACATATCCCAACATATCACAGCAACGCAACCCCGAGTCATCGTCCGATCGTCAAGTTTCCAACAATCAAGTCACGACAAAGTAAACGAGTTGCAACGAATGAACAGTCGTCTGCACTTCTACTATCTCTTTTCCTCGCTCGACGAAGGAATCTTCGGCAGACGTCCGAAACTTGATCGCTTTGAATTCATTCTTGCACCTCTCGACCTCCAAAACAACTCGAGCGTAGGCCGAGCCGGGGTCGGTGTTCCGGCAGATCCTCCTGGAGTACTTGTCCAGCATGTCCTTGACCTTTTGAGAGGTTAAAATCGATTTTAAAAATTTATGTATTTATTTATTAATTAATCCAATCAATAATAACACAACAATTCATTCATTAATTCAATTATAATAATTTATTAATCAACCCAATCAAAAAAATTAATTGATTAATACAAAATGTTAATTAGTATTAATGCAATTATAAAATTTTATTCATCCAATTAAGTCCACCATCTTGATCTTGTCCTCTTCGTAGAACGAGATGTCGTTGTTGTAGGTTTCTATGGCAACCAGGATGCCGGAAAGCCACAGCTGGACGTCAGAAGTGCCTGAGGACTTGAGGAAATAATAAGCAAAATGAAAACATTTTCATCCATTATTTTCACTATTATTATTGTAATTATTATTATTGTTAATATTATTGTTAATATCATCATCATTGTTATCATTTATTACTATTAATATTAATATTACATTTTCACAATTACTTATAAAATAAGAAACGAATTAAATGAATGCCCTTTATTTTCTAATAATAATAATAATAATTAATTTGCATTATAATTCGTACAATAACAGTAATGTCATGTCACGACATGAAGACGTCTGCTCACCAAGAGCTTGTCGACGGATTCTCGGGCCAACTGAAAATTCTTCTCTGCGAGGAAAACCTTCGCGAGTTCGAGTCGCGATCGACCCGTCGTTCGGACGTCGTTCGTCGTCTGATGAACGAAAAGTCACGCTGGAACTTTCAAATTTTCAACAAACAGTGTCGTGCAGAGTCACAATTTTAAGTTGTAATATTAAATTGTAACTTTAAATTATTCATTTTAAAAATTATTCCACGAAATATTTTTTAAACGAACAGAAAATGACAAGGTATTTTGCCAATTCTGACCTGAGATGCACTCGTCACATGTTTTAGAAACAGATGGACAGGCTTGTAGAGGCACTAAAAATGAAAACACCGAAACCACGCATGCTTACGAATGAAGTCACGTTTGTTTGAAAACAAACGAAAAGAAACATCGCTACGACTTTATACGACTCCTCACCATTTTGTTGCACAGTCGAGCGAAGTCGAGGAACAAATCGAGAATGTCGACCTCGTCTCCCGAGTCCACGAGGCTCGTCGAACTGCAGCCGGTCTTGTCGTCGTTCTGCAATTGGACGAGATCAAGAGTTTATTTATATACTATACGTACTACATATACCACATATTCTATATGTATATAGTATACGTACTACAAATACCACATATTCTACATATATATATAGTACATATACATTATATACTACATGTACAATATATATACTACATATACTACATACTTAAAATACTATATGTATACTTCAAACACTACACATAGTCTTAAACGGGAATAACAATAAAACATTAAATATTTAAATAACATGATTAAGTTTTCCTCACATTTTTCTTTCCAGCGTTGTCTTCCGACGTTCCTTCCTGCTGATCGAATGTACGTTTGTACAACCTGAAGTTGCCAGACATTCACAAGTTGAAGGTTTAAAGTCCATTCTTGACTCGATGATGATGATGACGACTTCGATGATGATGACGATGACGATGATGATGGTGTTTGTAAACAAATTCATCAAAGTTTTTAACTGTTTATTTTAATAATAATAATTAATAATAATAATAACAATAACTAAGATCATCAAGTGATCGTGCCAACCTCGCAAGATCTTGGTCATTCAAACCGACAGAACACGTCTGCTCGTGGAAGGCAATTCCTTCCTCGAGGTTCAACTCGATGGAGGCATCCAACAACCTGGAAAATGTGGCGACCACCCGTGAATTGTTGACGAATTTGCATATAATTAATTAATTCTCACTACCAGAATGGATATGATGATCGACGACGACTATGATGATGATGATGATGAGGAGGACGACGACGACGATGATGATGATGACAATGATGATGATGACTTTGACGATGACGATGATAATGATGATTTTGACAAGATCCACCTACTTCAAGTGCACAAAGTTCACCAGGGTGGGGCAACTCAGGCGAGCCCGCGAGATGACTTCCACCATGGATAGGCACGGGAAGAGGAACGGAGTCAAAGTCAACTGCTCGAAGACCTTTGAGATTTCCAACAAGTACCAGACGGTCAGGTTCTACGATGCATTCGTTGACGATCATATTAATGAAAGTTAACGAGCGTTAATTAATTAATTAACATTAATTGATTTAAATAAGGAATAGGAAATAACTATGCAAGGGAAAAGGATAAGAATATTTATTCGTTCGTTTATTCGCGAAACTCCGCCCTATGGATGGACATCCCCCCTCTGGACTCACGGGCTTCGGAAACAACTTTCCAGACGCCTTCTCGTCGGCAGCATCCTCGATCGACTCGACGACCGAAACGGGGACCGAGAACGTCGACCAATCACGAAGGGTCGTCGGAAGTCTTGTGACCTTGATGCTGTCTTTGGGGGACTGAGTCTTAACGGATGATTCATTTGAATGATTTATTGATTCATCTGATTCATTGATTAATTATTTGTAAATATATTTATTGATTAACTATTTATAAATATATTTATTGATTAACTATTTATAAATACAATTATTGATTAACTATTTATAAATATATTTATTGATTAATTATTTAAAAATTTAAATAAATTTTAATTTTAATAATTTAAATGATTTATTGATTCATTTAAGAACTCACTTCCAACTCTTTATTCTTCTTTGATTTTTTCTTTCCATCCTCGGAGGGAGGAACGACAAAGGATGTGTTGACTGCCTTGGGCTTGCCAGAAATCAACAACTGGCATTGAAACAGAATGTAATCAACAATAATAAAGAACAAATATCTGGAATTAAATTATAATTTCATTTATTAATGTTGATATTATTATTATTATTATTATTATTATTTAATGAACTTATTCAAAATATTATTAATTTTATTATTACAACAGAGCAATTCTCAGGCCGACCTTCCAAATCCTAAGAATGAGCTTATGACACAGGAGCGAGTGGTCCATCTGATCTCTCGACCCGGGTTCGGAGGTCATCGTCTTGACGACGTAGCACCTGAGTAATGCCTCCAGGTGTTCGACGTTGTCCGACTTCTCGGGGTCAATTAGTACCATTCTGCTCTGGAGGTCTTGATTGGTGTGAATTGGAATTACATTATAGTTAGTACCAGACATGTGATCAAGTACTGAGGACCAAGTACAAGTACAAGGGCCTGAAATAGGTACTCGAGTAAAAGAACAAGTACCAAGTACCTCATGACTCATGTATTATATTATTTATATTTCAATTATATTCAATCAAATGAAACCAATTTATTCGTTACAAATAAAAATCATTATTAACAATGTTAAGTTATCACTAGTAACATTAATAATAATAAAAATTACAGGATTAACAACATTATTAACAACAAACCGAGCCTAATGAGCTTCTTGATAATGGCATCCTCCTCTTTGTGTTCCTCCTCCCTCTCTTCCTCCTTCTCTTCCTCTGCGTCTTCCTTGACCTTTTCGACGACCTTGCCGGGTTTCGAACCTCCCCTCTTCGGTTCAACTGATGATCTCTCGTCCTGCTTCTCTTTGAACTTTGCCTCCCTGCACTTCTTGAATGCCTTCTCTGCAGGAGGTGAATTGGACTGGTCAGGTGTTCGATCTCGCCGATGACTTCAATCATCGCAATGAAATAATAATAATAATAATAATAATAACAACAATAATAATAACAATGATAATAATAATAACAACAACAACAATAATAATAACAATGATAATAATAATAACAACAACAACAATAATAATAATAATAACAACAATAATAAATAATAATAATAATAATAAATATTAGTAATAAAATACGACGACCATTCATCTCTCGCGAGGATATGCAGGCTACAATCTGAGAGGCCCACTCCACCAAGTCGTGAACTTCCTGCACTTGATGACCTCTACAGTGCAACCACTGAGCGAACTCAAGTATGCTCTCGAACCTCAGCCAATCATTTTCCTCCTTCTGCACGAATAAATAATCATAATTTATGCAAATGAACTCCCCGAAAATGAAAGGCGATCGGTCAGACCGTCAGGGTCTCTATGGCAGTGTGGTAGGCCAAGGTCTGCACGGCAGGAATCTTAGATTTCCTCGCTATGTTCATCCACATGTCGTGTCTCGTTGTTTCATCTTCGTCCTGTTAAATTCGATACTAATGGTGATGATGGTGATTGTGATGATAATAATAAACATGATGATGATGATGATGGTGATGATGATGATGATATTAGTAATGACTTGCAATGACGTGACATGTGAGTTAGTAATTATTCCAATGCTCCTTCAACTAATCATGCAATTAATCGAATTAACTTTCGATTATAGATTAATTAATCTACAATTATATTAACTAACTTTAATTAATCAATCTAAAGTTGATTAAATGGAGGTGGCAATAATTAATTACAGGTAATTAACGTTTGATTCAATTAACATCAAATTAATTCAAATCAATCGATCAAATCAATCAAAATCAAATGTTCAATTCAATCAAAATCAATCGATCAAATCAATCAAAATCAATCAATCAAAATCAATCGATCAAATCATTCGATCAAATAAATCAAGATCAATCGATCAAATCAATTGAAGTTAATCGGTCACAAAGAAACGTCACCTGGAACTTGACCATCGTGGATGCAATGCCGAGTCCCAAGGAAACTCTGAGGAAGAGAATGCTGCGCAGGAGACGTCTGCAAGTGATTTCGTTCGAACAACAATCACTAATTATCACAATATATTCTGATCAATAACTTATTATTCAAACATTATGTTCGTGATATTATGCTTTATTGAATTATATTATGTTACACGATATTATATTATATTATGTTACATGATATTATATTATATTATATTATTTTTTTTTTTTTATTTATTTTATTCACACGAGGTCAAAGGGCGTTCAGCTGCTTACATGACCAAGGAAAATGTAAACAAACAAACAAACAAAACATTCGAGCAACAGACAAAAGGCACACGAAAAAGCTTAGAAATTAATTTGTTATGTTACATGATATTATATTATGTTATGTTACATGATATTATAATGTTAAGATTATTAACGATTAAAATTAATCATCAAAATGATAAATGTCGAGGATCGTCGATAAACTTTTTATTCTCTGCTTTCCTGACGTTCCTGGCCGCACGTTCCAGCAGCTTGAGAGCCAATTCGCCGTTCTTCTGCTGGAATGAACGAACGAGGAAAGATTTTCGAAATCGATCGTCAGGATTTCAACTTTTAATCGACCATTAATTCGTCTTAGAACGTCACTCGAGAGGCACCACTTGAAATGACTATTTATTTTAAATAAATATTTTATCAAAATATTAAAGACTAATCATCAAAAATCACTAAATGCAACGGCAACAACAACAACAGCAGCAACAACAACAACAACAACAACAACAACAACAGCAACAACAACAACAACAACCTCCTCTGTGTAAATCCTGTAGAGCAAGTTGTTGAGAAGAAATACAACATCGTCGTCGTCGACAACGTCATCATCATCATCAGCATCGGGACTTTTATCGTCGACCTTCGCTCCTTCCGACTCTTTCCGATCCTTTGTCGTCGTCTTCTTCTTCTTCTTGTCCTCCTCCGTCGATCTCACAGATTTTGACTGAAAACGAGTTTTAAAAACTGGAATGTATTTAAATGAATGAATAAAGGCAATAATTTGGAAATAAATAAATGATTCTAATTAAATGTACAAATGGATGAGTGAATGAATGAGGGGGGGGGGTTACTCAAAATCAATGAGAGCATTTCCAGCATTGTTGACGTAATAAATTACTCATCAATTAGGTATAATAATGGTCATAATAAAATTAATTACATTATTATTAATAATAACAACCGTAACATTAGATCTAAAGAATGTAATAATTACGAATGTTAAAATTAGAACTTAAAAACCTTTAAAAAAAAGTTTAATTAACTAAATATTCTTAACATTATTAATTAACTATTATTATTAATATTACTGTTATTATTATTATTATTAATTAACTGCTTAAATTAATTAACTAACCAAATGAAAACAACTCACCTTCCTGACGTTTGAATTGTTGATGTTGGAGCTGACCCAATGAGGTCCTTGAACAATTGCCAACATCTCTTCCAAATAGACCTTCAAGTCTCTCCTTTGGCAGGCTCGTTGGGAGAGTTTCAGGCAGAGGTTCCAAAAGGATCGGACGGCCGACCAGACGAGGTCTGCATTTTGGATTTCACAGGCGTACCTTGCGGAGGAGTGTGCGAGCGATATTTGTATGTGTCGCGTAGGTTGGAATGTATTAATAACAGCGGGTCGCTGTTACCAATCGGTTTTATTGAAATTATGTTCTCGGTCATGTAATTAATCGATTTATTATTTTTTAATAATAAATGTAATTATTTTGTAATAATAAATGTAATTATTTTGTAATAATGAAAATAATTTTATGTAATAATAAATATAATTTCATGTAAAAAAAAAAAGACAAAATTTAAACGAACCTTGCACTGTGAATGAAATGTCTGAGTGCTACCATCTGGTTTCTTTGGGAAGCATCGTCACCGTTACCATCACCACTGATGACAACACCACCACCATCATCATCATCACCATCGTCGTCATCATTATCGAGAGCACTGTCGGTCGCAAAGACCACGCGAGCTGTAGCTGCTGCATTCGACGAGGTCGTCGTCAAGGCGACCAAGTTCCTCCCCCTGAGGAGATGGGCGTGCGACATCAGCAGCTTGAACTTCGGGCACATCTCCCTGGTTCGAGAGGGGGTTCAATTCACTTTCGTGCGCGTTGCGGAGCGTGCGTTTGTGACATTTCAATTAGTATTTACGTTCGAAATATTATTTGAAAAATGTGACTGATACAAAATCATCGACATTTACAAAATCAACATGAAGAAATAACAAGCAAAGTCCCCATGGTTGCATCACCATGCAGCCCAATACAGAATAACCATGAAAGGCTAAAAATAGCACCCACTCGTCGATAATAAACTTTCCACTCAGTAACTCCTCGGAGAACTTGAAGGCCTCTGCCAGAGCATCCTCGGCCACTGTCGTCTGCTCCTCCTCGGACGCTCGACTGGAAAACAAGACGTGAAGTTCCAGTGCCAGGAGGAGATCTTTGGCGAGCGAGTCCTTGTCGACGGTCGTCGTGCCGTCGCCGGCTTTCGATTCGCTCTCGGGCAGCCAATCGCACGACTCGAGCAGTGCCAATATCTGTAGAGGTTCAAGTCACGGTTAGTAGAAAATAATTAGAAAAATAAGAGGTTAATGCTAATAAAATTTAATAATATTAATATATAAACAATAAATAATATTAACATGATTATAATAATATTAATACCTTTTACTCGATTATTTCAAAATAAAATATTAAATTGCATTCAATTATTTAAAAATAAAAATAGTATGCCGTGCTTTAAGTCATTTAAGTCATCTTCGAGTGCAAAAACACGAAAACAACGGTTTAACGACCTCCGACAACTGAGGAAGCGAGGAATCCTTGAACTTGGAAATCTTGGAAAACACGAGGCTCTCGACGAGCACCACGGCTTTGATCCTCGAGCAACACTTCTCGGAGAGGTCCTGAAATTCAAATGACCGTCGTACGAGACGTCGGCAGACGACAACGTCGCATTGAAATTAATTAAACGTGGTTAATGATAGTGATATCGTCTGCTGCTGTCCAATGCAGGAGGGATTTACATTAACGTATAATATATAATATTAATAATTAATTATATAATAATTAATTAAATAATAATATAATCAGTTATCACATTATATTCGAGGACCGACCTCTTTGAAAAACAAGTTTGAATCCGACAGTTCCAAGAGCTCTCCTATCGTCTGCTTGAGGATCTGTTTGCACCTGACCCAGCCCTGGAGGAGGGGCTTGCGAGCCCTCGCATCCGATCGGCCGGAATCCTCGTTTATCCTCACCATGGCGTGTTCGCAAATCTGAGGTAATAAAATGAGGCAATAAAATCTGAGGCAATAAAAATGAATCACCATGGAAATAAACATAATAACGCCAAAAGGTTAAAGGTCATTATGGACTAAATTTAAATCAAAATTAAAGTAGAAATCGCAATAAAGTAATATAATTCAAGAAAAGAAAAACAAAATAATTTTTCTATGAAAAAAAAAACCAAGGGCCACCCTGAAAGCAAGTTTCAAGTCGACGTTCTCGTCCTCCTCGCTTCGGTTCGACTTCTTTCGTGTCACGACCTTCTGGTTGATCTTGTCGCCGCTCGGCGCGTCCTTCGTCCTTTCCCCCGATTCCGACAGCTCCCGCTTCTCGAGGTGTTTGTCCACGGAGGAGATGGCGATCTGGGCCGCCAGGTTCATCAGGAGGTCTGGGTTTCTGAGGTCAGAGTGAAGGCTCTATTGTTTACCAATCGTTTTGAATAATTGGCATTGCTAAGTTGCGATTAAAATGATGAATCCTTCGATTTGGATTTATTTGTTTTCCATTCGTCGGATGAAATGTAAATCACCTATTGAGTTTTATAATGACATTAATTAAGAAACGACATTTTAAAATAATTCCTGACATCGGTTGGTCGCAGGACTCCAGAACTTCGTACATCGGAACGAAGTTGTCGACGATTGCGTCGAAGTTTCCCCTCCTCATGGCCCCCCGATGGTGGTTCCAGAGTTCGGCACAAGCACCCTCCACCAACCAACCGTCCCTAAGGGCGAGACCCAGCCTTGCGGCCCTAAGAAAATCCTCAACTCCACTGCGACTCATATCTTTCAAGTAATTTCTGTAAAGATTTAAAATTTCAATTCGTTAACAGTTTATTATTATTACTATTATTATTATTATTATTTTATTTACTGGTTATTATTAAATCACTTATTATGTTATTAATTTTAGATGGTTTGCTGGATTTTATAATTTAATTTCAAATTATTTAAACGTTTTCCTGGAAAATCTCCAGTCCGAATGAAACCAACATGTAGGCGATCCATTCAGGCAGGTGGCTGTAATTGGTCAGAGGGCAGTTCAACCCAGGCATCCTCGACACGGATGAATCCTCGGAACCCAAGCACACCCCTTCGACCTTCAGCAGATGGAGGAAAGCCTGGAGGTCAATGGAATCATCAGGCTGACATAATTAATTAATAGAGCAATTAATAAACAAATTAATAGTAATAATGATGATAATAATAATAATAATAATAATAATAATAATAACAATATCAATAATAATAATAACAATAACAGTAATAATAATAACTGGTAATTCAAGTCTTTTTTTAGCATGCAATTTAATTAAAATAAAAATTAATAAATATCATTATAATATTATAAATAATTTATAATAAATTTATAAATAAATAATTAAATAATAAAATTAATTTTATTAAAATAATTAAAAAAAAATATTAATAAAATAAGATAAATTATCAGCACCAAACCAGACCAACCTCCCCTCTGATCATTCGAACCTCTGCCAGAGTCCTCAGTGCCTCTCTCCTCAGAAGGTCGCTCAGCACCACGGACACTTTCTCCTCCGTGGTGCCTGTCGTCGTCTCCAACTCCTCGGTCGACTGTTTGTGGCTGCTGACCTTCCACAAGCTGTCCCCGAGGTTGTCGTGGAGTATGTTTTTTGGGAGATCCGACTTTTTGGCGGAGGAGGCCCGAGACGCTCCTTTCTTCGAGGCGGCCAGTTTACTCCTCCTCGCTCGGTCGACGGTTCGGTCATTCGCAAATTTGCTGGATAATTAAAATCCAGAGGAGTAGTTGATCAGCCGATAACGTAAGATAAATTTAAGTCGAGTATTTAAGCGGACTCGAGATCCCGGGGCTCGAAACGCTCGAGTGTTGCCATTTAATTTTAGATTTTTTTTTAAATTTAAAAAAAAACTTTAAACAGTTTCGTTGAAAGTGATCTTTTAAGTTTTCTTACAGTTTCCCATTTACAACCCCACTCGGGGACATCGTTTCAAATTGTGCTCGAGGAAAAGTGCTCGACTAACATCACTAAAAATGTTTTCTTGGACAGAGTTGTTGCCATCCGGAACTCCCTGCCAGACGAGGTGGCACCTGGCGCCACTTTTCCTCGATTTAAACCATTATTTATCGACATCAATTTAACAGATTTCCAAACAATTGTCGACAAATGTTCCGTCGACATTGCTTTTTTCTCGCTCGACGTTCGTCGTTTCTCTTCCGTTTTTGCCGAGTCTGGTGTCATTAGTGGCTTAGGAATGGCCCTTCGACCGGACAAATAAATAAAACGCACTCTTTGTAATATCAATTGCATAATAAATATAATAAATTATTTCAAATCCTTTGTGCCAATGCTTTAGAGCAATAAGATGGTCGATCAAACATAGTTTGTATTTTAACAAGAAATCCACCTGGGATATTTCGAAACCGGGGGTTGGTCGTCGAAGGGCTGGTTCCACCTGTCGTCGTCATAAGCCAGACAAAATGTCGAAGCCGCTCGGCACACGTCCCACTGGTTTCTCGTCTTGCTCATTTTCGCGAGGTCCGCCCAGATCGTCATCCTGAATTTTGAATAATTTTCGAGCGACTGTAAAAACATCGACCACAAAATTATTATCACCATTGGCTAATTAATGACATTAGCTGGTCACATGACATTAGTAATTAATTAATACTAACAAGATAAAAACATTCAGAAAATGAATTAAAATTAACAAATTAAAAAATGTTTGAAACACAAATTAAAATATCGTGGACGACCTTTCGAGGTCGTTCCCGGTGTCAAGGTCCGAGAAATATTCGCTTCTCCTGACCTCCCAGGATCGGTAGTTCGCCACCTTCCGAGCGACTTCTTTCAGCGCGGATTCCACGTCCGAGGTGTCGCACGAGTCTGGAAAAGCGACGAAAGGAAATGTCGTTTGACGGGCTTCGTCGATTTCTTTATTTTCGATATTATTTAAATTCAAAATGGAACATATTGTTTTGAAATATCAGAAAATGAAAGACAAAAACAAGTGGAAACCATTCCAGGTGAAGAAAGCATCCAAGGCCTCCTCGAAGATGTAAGGTGCCATGGTAGCTCCGACTTCCATGAAGATGGAACGATCCACAGGGGGAGGACAGGTTAAAGTGGAACGAGCCTCGACAGATGAAATTTAACAATAAGCAATTCCGATGCTCTTTTTACAAAAACCATTCAAAAATTAATCAAACAAATAAATTAAATAAAGTTTAGAAATAACAACAATAACAATAATATTAATAATAACTAATAATAATAATAATAATAATAATAATAATAATAATAATAATAATTACTAAATAAATAAATAATTACATAATTAGGCAAATAACAACAAATAAAGAAAGTAATTGTTAGCAACTAACCAGTGTCTAATCATCATAAGCACCGTAATTTCTAGCAATTAAAATTGACGACCATTTCAACCTTCAGTTAGTTTTGCCATGAAAATCAGCCAGTCATTCGAGCACTAACATGCTCCAACAGTTGGGCAGCCTTGTCCTCGGCTTTGTCGAAGTCCTCGTCAGAGTTGAAAAGGACCAGTCGATGCTTGAACATCTTTAACAGCTCGCCATACTTCCCCTTGTCCTTCTCCAATGCCTGTAATGTTCGCCAGGTGGGAAGTCGCTTAACAAATTGGCAGCCATCATCGGTAAAGTCATCATCATCAATGTTATCATCATCATCAATATTAGCATCATCACCATCAATATCACCTCCACCATCATCAGTGTCATCATCATCACCACCATCATCATCATCAGAACCACCATTAGCTTTGTCAAAGCGTTCTTGAACCTTGTCGACGTAGCAGAGGGCCTGTGGAATGTCTTCCTCGTCTCTGCAGCACTTGGACAACTCGAACGACACCTGACACTGAACTTCATCCATGTGACTGAAAGAAAAGTGCCATGAAGGTCACATTTATGAGAAGACTGCATTGGTAGAGTTCAGCATGGCAATGATGATGATGATGATGATGAAGAAGATGATGATGATGATGGTGATGATGAAGAAGATGATGATGACAAGCAGTGAAGACAAGTGTTGGCAGTCATTTGTAAGTCATATGAGAAGACTGCATTGGCAGAGTTCAGCATGGCAATGACGCTGATGACAAAGTGATGGTGCTGCTGCTGATGATGATGATGACGACGATGACGATGATGATGATGATGAAAATGACAAGACGAATGATGACAGCCATTGAAAACAACCTCCTCGAAGAGCACAGGAGTCCCAGAAGAAAGGTCAAGTACTGCTTGACCTTTGACCTAAGGCTCGGTTGGAGGAGGGGCTTGCATGCGTTCCACATGACGATTGATCCGAACTGGAGAATGGAAGGAGACGATGTCGCCTTCAGGAAGGTCACGCAACAATTCAAGGTCAACAGCCTTTGCTGGATAATGAATTCGAATAAGTTAAGTAATAATACTTAATAATTAATAAGTAATTGATAATAATAACTGATTATTAGATTATTATAATATTATTGTTTAATCACTTTTGTCATTCTTGAGTTGAATAATTAATGGATTATTAAACAATAAAAACAATAAAGTTTAATTGCATTTTATAACAATAATATGATGATGATAATAATGATGATGTAGTAATGATGTCTGTGATAACAACAACTGCAGCAACAACAACAACAACAACAGCAACAACAACAACAACAACAGCAACAACAACAACAACAACAACAACAACAGCAACAATAACAACAACAACAACAGCAACAACAACAACAACAATGATATGCTAATAAAATATTCTTTGGCATCTTATCAATCCATCATTCTCATCATCATCGTCTGCTCACCTCAACGGATGCCTTGGAAAGCACTCGACCTTTGACCTCCAACTCCTGGAACTTCCACTCGAGGTCAAGCAGTTCAACCTTCAACCTGAACTCCTCTTCCTGAAGTTTGATGGAAATAAGATATCATCATAACCACCACCACCAACATCATCGTCATCGTCGTCGTCATCGTCATCATCATCATCATCATTGATATCATTATCGTTGTTGTTGTTGTTGCTGATGCTGTAGTAGCTCTTGCTGATACTGCATCATGTTATAGACTCATATAATAGAAAAATATCATTCTGTAATATAAACATAATATCATGTTATAGGCTTGAATCATAAAAACACACTATCATCACCATCATCATCATCATCATCATCATCATCATCATCATCATCATTGTTATCATTGTTATTGTTGTTACGTCAAGTTTAACGACACCAAAGTCAAATTGCGACCATCTCAAAGAGAGGACTGTCACGAAGTCTGGAAATGCATCCTCTGCTGACTTTCAATTCCTTCTCCTCCAGTGACAGCATGCACAAGTTCACGAGCAGGTAGGTCCTTGTTTGCGAACGGACGTTTGTAATGTACATTGTCATATTATTATTTATTATTAATTAATTAAATTAAATAATTGGTATTATTATTGTCGTAACTATTCAAGCGATGAAAGATGTCATTTTTAATGACATTAATAAATGCAAAAGAACCTGTTTGTCTCGATCATGTGTTTCCTCTCTGTCGGCATGAGCTCCAACGAATCTTTAAATAAATCCTCCAGTCCGAAAGGCAACGACTCTTTGTCCGATGCCCTGAGACGAAAAAGCACTTTACTTGCCATTGTTTGTAGATAATTAATTTAATCTAATTAATTTAATGGTTTTTAATTAATCGCCAATAAGTGAAAGTAACATTCTCAAAAATAATTCAAACACCTCTTGTAAAGGCAGATTTTGTAGAGGATTCCCAGTTCGGGCCGCGACTCCAGGACGTCCGACAAGCTTCCGTCGAGTTTCCTGTCGATCTGTCGGTTTTATTTTGAAAGGAAAAGATAAACCATCTAATCATGTCAAGATATGTCAATTTGTTTTGGAAGACATTTAATGAAATAAATCAATCGACCGATGAAAGATTGAATGAATCGGGAACAACGAACAGCAAGCTTCATGAGATGGAGCCTGTGCTCAATAGCATTCTCCGCTATGAGCGTAAAACTTTTGACGAGAAAGTCGTCTGCTTCCTTGCTCCTCGTTTCGTCGTCAAGGAGGGAGTTGATGTAGTGCCTGGTCAGATTTTAAATCTATTGTGTTTAGAATGCACATGACTATGACAAAAAATAAAAAAATAAAAATAAAAACATGACAATAAAAACGATAAAGGAATCAAAACACGCACATGTGAACGGCAGCCTTCCAGGTCAGATCCTCCGTCTGCTGGGCGACCTCAAAAAAGTCGACCGCACATCTGAGGCACTTCTCCAGATGTCTGTAAAGTCCGTCCCTCATGAATGACTGAGAGGAGCACAGGAGTAGAAAACACATTTCCAGACCATGAGAATGCAGTCTGAAATAGTGCAGTTTAATGCTTTAAAGTAAATGTAACAAATGCATTCGCTGGAATGTTTCAGTAACTTGAAAAGTTTGTATCCATAAATAGAACTGATTGAGAACAATTAACTGTATACTCTTATTATTACTAATAGGAAGATATTAGATTAACATTAAAAATTATCAGCAAATACCTGGGCTTGCTTGTTATTATGCCAAAAAATTTTATCACCCATGAGGAGATACTTTCAAAAGACTCCTGAGATTATTTTCAAGAAATGTTGGTCATAAAATAAAAATCATTTCATGAAGAATACATTAACACTACATACAATCCACCATCAAATTATGTCAGAATAATTAAAAACTAGAACTGGACACTGAAAGGAAATTATCAACTAAAATTTCACCAAGGTGAGGTTATTATCCTGAGACAGAAGCTTAACTCTGCACAACATTGCCCTACACATCCATGTATCTCCCGGCGGCGAAGTTTTAAAAAACATGTCCAGACAGTCATTAGAGACATCATTCAATTTCAACTGTGGAAGAGTACGAATATATTTTAATTTGACGACGCCTAGTTTAACTTCACGAACAACCTTTAGAGCTTCTTCCGCACATAAAACAATGATATCTCTTTCAAATTGCTTCGGGGCGCCGAATAGACTCTGCTTTACCATACAACTAATTTCTCGATAAATTTTGTATAGGAGCTGCTCGTCTGCAATCAAATATCTAGGTAGTTCTATTACCCACTTCCCAGGCTTCATAAAATTTCTTACTCCAAACCTTTACTTTTTTTTAAGTTACGAAAGTCCTCCCTCAATCTGTTATCCATTTCAAATAATGAATACGTTTGGTCCAAAGTAACCCGTCCCTAAATCGTCTCGAGAAAGTGAACTTTCATTTTCCATGGCAACCAATTTTATGCTATTTAACAGACAAAATTATTAAATTTTAAATTTGTCATATTTTTTAGATATATTTATTAAAATTATTTATATTTATAAATTATCGTAAATGTTTGTTAATCTTGATTGCACTTTTAGTAATTCTAACATAGTAAACAAATTGTTAGCCTCTCCCTTGGTCGCGCGGTTAACAAATTGGTTTTGCAGTGAGTTATTTTTTTTTTTTTTTAGAAATTTGGGGATGCATATGTTTTAAAAAAAATTTTTTGAAAATCGAGAGCTTTCAATTTATATTGTTTTGATATTGTCTTAACATAAAATTATCACGGTATTGTACATTTCTTTAATTATTTAACGTAGATGGCAGAAGGCAATAAAAAGACGACATGTGTTGATCCTGCCTATAAACAACTTTCAAGTATCAATGGGAAAATTAACGACATGTCCAAAAACCAGCTTGTTGAACAACTTGAACTTTTCAGGCTGAATACTAGGTAATATTCTGCTGCTGATTTAAAATTTGTTACGTTTTATTGCTAAACATGTTGATTGTTTAAGACAAGGCGGTTGTATGTTTTGTTGCAGCGGTGTTAAAAATGTCTTGAAGAAGAGGTTGAAGTCTTTTCATAAAAGGAGACTCATACAATCTCCAAATGGACAGAAAGGTCACAAAAACGATTGCTCTTACGAGTACTTTGTGGTAATCGATTTCGAAGCAACCTGCGAAGAGAGGCAACTCTCCTATCCTCACGAGATAATTGAATTCCCTGCCATTCTCATTGATGCTTCAAAGCAGGAAATTGTGAGTCGACGAGTCAGATTTTGATTGAAATGGAATAAATTTTAATTGGCCTCATTTTGGAATTCAGGTTGATGAATTTCATTCTTACGTCAGACCATGCCTCAATAAGAAGCTGTCGGAATTTTGTACAAGGCTCACAGGAATAACGCAGGCAAGTAAGCTGAATTAAAGTTACATTTTTATTTAAGAAATGGCTTTAGTTTGAAGTTTTTATGCAGGCTACTGTCGATTCTTCACCAGCTTTTCCAGAGGTTCTCAAAAGATTTGAAGAATGGCTTAGCAGTCACAAACTGGGTTCGAAAAAGACAAAATATGCGATCGTAACTGATGGGTAGTTATTATTCTGAATATTTCATTTTATTTCTTTTGGATGATTTTTTTTTAGAATTTTTGCATTTGTTTTTCCAGACCCTGGGACATGAGTAGATTCATATACCTGCAATGCCACGTCAGCAAGATCGAATTGCCAAAGTGGTCGCACAGATGGATCAACATCAGAAAGTGCTACTGCAATGCTTACGAGAAGACCAGGGTTTCCCTTCAGAGCATGCTCGAAGGAATGAACATGGAATTCGAGGGTCGCGCCCACTCGGGCATATCGGATTCGCGCAACATCGCCCGCATTCTCGTCCAGATGATTAAGGACGGATGCAATCTTTTCGTCAACGAGAAGATGTTCAGCACGAAGATTACCGAGATAAAGAAGGCCATTAGCAAAACTGTAGACAAGAAAAGTTACGTCATGGTCACCAGGGCCGAATCGGGTGCGATGGAGAGCGACGAAGATGAATGCAGGTCCTCAGAAACGCACGAAGAGGGAGATGACGATCGTCATTCTGAGAGAAAACAAACCAACGACGACAGCAAAGTTTCCAAGGCCTCCTTGAAAGGAGAAAAAATCAAACAACTTGAAGAGGATTTGAAGTCTTGCGAGGACCTTTTGTATTTCATTTCCCTAAGAAAGTCGTGACAAAAAATTGGGACATTGGAATAGCATTCAAACCATTTGGGCAGGAATTTTGCGAATATTTTCTATTTATTAAACATCAGAGCGTGACTTCACATCCTTCTTAAATATGCCTGTCGAGGTATCGGCCGCTATAACTCGAGAGGGGTCGACGCAGCAGGGTTTCTGAGCCCGACGGCCCGGCGATGTTGACGTGACCGTCAGCAACAGAAAGGTATTCATCTGCAGCCTGTTGGAGTTCTGGGTCCTTGGTCTTTTTCTCGTTTAGGACTTGGAGCTTGTAAAAGGAGATGGGTTTGATGTTGGTCGGTGAAAAGGCAGAAATTCTCTTCGAAACTTCCAAGGGTGAATTCCTTGTGGTGGAAGGAAGGACAAGATGTTTTGACTTCTGCAGGTAGTCAGACACCTTTTCGAGGGCCCAGTACTCCTTGGATTTGTGGGATGGGCGTTCCAGAGCGATTCCTAATCTTTTGCTGGGCACTTTGGCCAGGTCTCGGAGGTCTTTCAGTATTTCACTGCTTGTGGTTTCCTGGTACTTCTTGAGCAGGTGCTCGAGAGGTCTGGTTTTGTTTGACACCTCAGCACTCAAAGGAGCCTGACTGGGAAGAGAATGAGAGAGCAGTTGGGGTTTTTCGAGGTTGTCTCTGAACAGCTGATATTCAGGATCATCTTCCAAGTTTCCTTTTCCCCAAATGAGTCTTTCGTCCTTCTTGCTGATTATTCCTCCCAACAAGCTATCCACATCAGATCTTGTTTTCACTTTATCCGATGTCAGAAAGTCTTCCACCTCTCTGGCCAGTTCTTTCTCTGCCGACTTCTTGGCGAAGTTCTGCTGGTGTGAGATGAGTGTCAGAGTTGTGGGCAGAGAACTCTTGATTTTGGAAGGGGTCTCGTAGTCCTTCAGCTTGCTTGATTGCTTGTATTTGTCGTAACTTTCATTCAATAATTTTACGAGGATGTTGGAGTCTACATCCTTGAAGTGTCTGCTTGAAACTTTGTTATCTGAGGTGAAATACTTTGGCTTGTCAGTTTCTGAAGCATAATTTCTTGTCCTATAGATGTATTTCTTTGTTTGTGGTTCAGCTGGCTTGGTTTCTTCAGTTTGGTTTTGTTCAACTCTTCTTTCGCTCAACGCAGAAGCAATAGGGCTCTCTTTATCATCAACCTCATCTTTTCGAGGATCTTCTGTTGCATTCTCATCGTTCGTCTCTTTGATGCCATTTTGTGAAGTTTTATTCACCAAATCTTCTTCGACTTTGGCATCTCTGCCCTGTTCCGCGTCTGCCGCTTCAAGGCGAAATTGGCGAGGTTTCGGACCGCTCATGTCTACTCGGTCGAGTAAGCCATTCGCACGCGCAAACTGGACGAGTTGCTTTCGGAAACCCATGTTGCAAAGAATCAGGAGTCGCTTGGCCTTCAGCTCGACTATAACGTCCATCAATCGCTTCCTCTGACTGATCATGAGGTAGGCAGCAACTATGGCACCGCTTCTGTTGACCCCGATGCTGCAATGGACGAAGGCCTTTCCTCCGTTTAAAATGGCGCCGTCGAGAAATCCGATGGCGTCGTCGAAATACTGCATGATGTTGAATTCATCGTAATCCTGGGCGGGGATCATCAGGAACCCCTTGATGCCCGAACTAAGGGGGTAGGGTGAGCGGGTTAGGTCAAAGTTCCTCGTCCCAGCACAGTTGAGGACGTGCGTTACTTCGAGACTGGAGAGTAGAGTGACATCATCGGCGTTGTCTTGGTTTCCGATGTAGAGTTTATCCGTCAGTTTGGTTGGATGGACGGGCGGACTGTGCTGTGGATAGGCATCAAGTATCGTCTTCATGCACTGGAGGTAATAACTATCCTCTGGGTAGCGTTCCATGTTTGTTCCAGTTGAAAATGGTCTAAGATAAGCTGCCTGTGAATTCATTTTATTACAGATGTTTAAATCTTAAAAGATTTGGAGGAAGAGTTCACAACTGAACTAATCATGTCTGTTTGGCATTTTTTTTTCAAGAATTCTGAATAGCTAAATATCAATCATATGTACCACGTCGTTCAAAACAGTAATTATTAAACAATGAACTCTAACCTTTAAATATTAGAGAAGGACTCCTCAAATATTAATTTGATCAAAACCGCGAAAATTATTTTTTGTTTAAAGTTTTTAAATCTACCACGAAATCAAACCCAATGAAAGACGCTTATCACAGCCCGGAATTGTTGAGATTTTCATCCACCTTCCCGCTATAAGAGCGGATTGCTTTGATTTAAAATTAGCAAGCTGCTCCATATCATGCAGGCTGAGGATTGCTATTTATACAGCTGGAAAAGAGTGCACAGCTGTTGCCCAATCACGGTGGGCTGAGAACTAACGTCAGCTGATTTCAAATCTCAGAACAATTTCATCCCCTTGATAATTTTATCAAGAAAAAAAAAGACCTGGAAGATTTTCACGAGCTGAAAATGCGGATCAAAGATTCGGAAAGGTTCTTAATAGTGACGGAAGACGGATAGAAAGAACAAATCTGAAAAGAAAGCATTCTTGCACACAACTGAGATTGAATTACATTCCTGCAGCGCATAGCAGCAGATGCCGCCAAGGAAAAATAATATTTTTGTAAACCAACACACACTAATGCATTGTGGTATGTTGAGATGCAAACCCAAGTGCTGTAAACCTGAATTTCGCTGTAGCCGCAATAATAATATCATAAAGAGCAAATAAATGATATTATGCAAGCTAGTTAGTTGGACTAGTTAAGTCCAAAGACATTAAAATAAAGCTGCTTCACTGAAGACAAGAAGTTGAACTTGAAGGTCACGCCAAATGATTGCCTTATGAGGTGGCTCGAAAAGCTTTAATTGAAAGACAAGAGATTTAAAAGGGCCAGGTTAACGGAAAGCAGTTAAAATGTGTTCCAACTAAGCATCAGCATTTAATCTGGACCATTTTGATTGAACACCTCATCTTCTAAAGCGATTTCTTCAAAGCTACGAATCACTTTGTGATCCACAAAAGTGGTTAACGCTCTCACCGGGCTTTTTTAAACTTGCGTTAAGCTAAAAATGGATCCGGTTCGAGTTTTACGTCTTAGGATTTTGTTTGATCTTCCATTAACTTTTTTTGTCGGTGATTCGACTGATTATTAATAATCGAGAAGTTTCTGCGCGCCAAATTCCTGAAGATGAGCATTTACATTTTTTACCTCGTAAGACATCAAATTCATGCGCCTGTCGGAAAAATAGCGCTTAAAAAGTTTAACGACTTAGACACCTGCACACAGAATCAACAACGTGGTTTTGGAGTTGCTTTATAAAATTTTGTGATGTGATTTTGTGTTTTGCGATGATGTTGTAACGATCACAAGTAATTACAATGTGAAGACGTTGCTAACTAGGTCTCATCAATTCACGTTTCAAATGACAATCGTTATTAAATATTTCGGTGAAAATGTGATGTTGATGGAAATGAAATCAACGACATCTTAGGAATCTCACACCAACTGACCTACAACCTCCTGACCTCCTAGGAAGTCAACAATTGTTTGAAGACCAATCACGTCGTGGAGAACAACACAAAACAACAAAGAAAACTATTTGATAAAAACACGAATACTACGCCAATAAATAATATTAACAAGTGAACGAATAATATAGCTCGTGTGCGGCCGTGCGACTCGAATTCGTAGCACGTCGACCACCTCGAGCTCGACACGTCGTAAATAAAATAAAATGTAAATAAGTCCTGAAACGAATTTAAACAAAACTAAAAGAAACTAAAGACACATTAAAACAATTTACAAAATTTCATCATTTCACCATCACATCATCACAGACCATGTGGCCAAAAAACTCATCACTCCCTAAACAAGTGGACCACGTTGATTTCCGCCTGGCTGAACAACCTCATCGGGATTCCCCAGTACACGGCGCCCTGGCTCACGTACACCTGACCTTGCTTGTACGAGTACAGGCCCGAGAAGAAAGGGTTGGTCAGGTAGATCAGGAACATCATGGGGATCATCTGACCCCCGTGGGTGTGGCCTTCAAGAGGAAGTACGATATTATGATGTATGTGACATTAGAAATGCTATTGAAAGAGGTAGCATGGTTGTTTTTGATGGTCCTTCACAAGCAATAAATTCACAAGTGCAATTGCCATGTATTGACCAAAAAACCAGTATAATAATAATAATAATAATAATAAAATAATATAATTACAACAATAATAATAAGAAGAAGAAGAAATATCGATCACAAAAATTCAAACGTTCAAAGCAAAAACGACCGCAACGTCGCACGTACCCGACAGCACGAGCCCCACCCCTTTGTGATTGTCGAGGGCTTCCTTGGCTGCCCTGGCTGATGGGCCAATAGGACGATGGAACGGTTCCTACTGCAACCTTCCAACGCTTGTTCCAGATTCATCCCGTGGTCCTTCATTCTGTCGGGTGGAAAAAGACGTGCCATTTTCCAGCCAAATGAATCGACGTTTACATCGGTCATCGGAACTACGGTTATATATAAAAATGATAAATATGTTTCTAATGGACGAGGATTAAGTAAGTAAATATTTTTTCGTTTAAGTGCGATCGACAAGTCGGTCGTTTTAAATTCCTTTAAAACATCGGTCGTCGACGGACGAGATTCTGAAATACGAAAAATCCCTCGTCTTCCCGACAATGTCGACGCTCGTCACGCTTTCAGTCGAGGTGACGTTTAGACTCACCTGTACAAGCCCGCTTCGACGTCGTCGACGCCGGCAAGATAGAAGTATTGGTTTCCCTCGATGATGGCCAAGTGCTCATTGTGGAGGATCCGAAAACCGAGTTCTTTGCGGAGGAAGTTCAGCCAGTCCTTGACGTCTCCAGTGTAATATTCATGGTTGCCTTGTTAATGTCGGTGGGTTTTATTGATTGCAAACGATCGACATTCAACTATGGTACTAAGTACTAAGTAGGGACGACATTGCCGACGACGCTCGTCGGTTTTTGTCGACGTCCTTGGCATTTTAAAACATCTTTTCAAGGGAAAAAGGAAAAAAGTCGTGGATGACATCTTAAGACTTGGATGTGAAACGAACACATAACGAATTACAATGGGATGTTGGGAAACAATAGATCAAAAACATCAACGCTTTAACCAATACCTGTCACAAAATACTTCCCATGCTTGGGCTTCAAGTCTCCGAAGGGTTTTGCCATCGGTCGGGCATTGAGGACCGGAATGTCGGTGAGGTCGCCGACGACTGCCAACAAGTCTGGAAGTTTGAAAATAGCTCCACATCGTTAGCATTGCAATCGACCGACACTAATCAACAGTTCACAATCGACAAGAGCAAACCGTAATGCAGAGTCTCTATTTGCGACATGATTCGTGACGTGTGCTCCTCTGTCACCGTCATTCCAAAGTGGACGTCCGTGATCATCAGGATTTTGAAGTCGTCCATGGAGCTCGGAAAGTTCTTCAATTTGATGTCGACATGCACGATCGCAGGAGGCATGCTCGCGTTCGCGAAACCGCACAGGCCCAAAGTGAAGGAAAGAATTGCAGTGAAATAAAATATTACAGATTGCATCTTGGCAATCAAACACTTATAGTCGTCGACGACATTTCCATAATTAAGGGCAATTATGATTGATCGACAGAAGCCAGTGAGAAAGATTTGATAGATAAAACATTGAACGTAGACACCGAGACAGAAAAATGAAAACTTAGTAAGATTAGGCATATCTACTGTGTAAAAGAAATTGAAAACAAATATGCTAAAGTTTGACATAAGTAGTACCACGACAGTAGCAACAGCAAACATATATGCTGGAATGACTGATCCCGAAGTCAACGTCAACCGAAACACACCTGCTCCACGGTTGATTTTCCATAACAAAAAAACAGAAAGAAGGAAAACGGTCTCCACGACAATTAATAAATTAAACCGCAGTATTCTCAGTTTAACATCTAAATCGACATCTGAGAACAGAACAATTCCAAAAGTCAGAAACAAGAAACCATAAGCAGCTGCAATCGCTTTGTACTTCATTTTGGAGGAATAAACAACATTTGAAATGTCGGCTGGTAGTATTTCCGACTGTTTACGTCTCGAGGTAGAATGTGGTTGCGATGTTCCGATTGCTGAAAACAAAACAAAAAGTTATTTAATTGCATTTTCCATTTCCAAGATTGGATCTCAAATATTTCACCGGTGCCTCTGCATAATTCAAGAATATTCGCAAGAAGACAACACAATGGAATCAGAAATCAAATTATCAGCATGTCAATTTCGTCATTGATCGATAAACTTTCAGTTAAATTTTAGCCGAACAATTTAAAAACTAAGAAGTAATAGAAATAAGACAATTTTAAAGTTGTTGTAAATAAATTTGCTTTTTAAAGTTATTTTTTTGTATGCGTAGTTAACATATCCGATATCCAACGTATGACTTCGCTAAATGACTTAGATGACTCTTACATTTTTAATTCGGCACATTTTAAGAATTACGACTCTCCAGCCGCTTGCAGAAGGATTTTCGGTAAAACGTTCGTAATGTGATCAGAAACAGAGAAATCTCCGAGAATTTTTGATCAGAGCCTTTATTGCCCGGCTGTCTTGAGATGGAAAATCGATAGCCATTCATCCATTTGGTTCCAACACCTCTCGTCCTCAATATTTGCACCCAAACTAATAAAGTATGTAAAGGGCGCTCAGTTCAAACATCAGCTGTCTCTGATCTCCTGGGAGAACATGCCTCCAAGGTGCGAATAAAATATGGAAATAAAAATATATTTTCCGTGGAAAGATCGAATGGAAATTCACAAATGTGTTTATTGCGTAGTCATGTTTCGACGCAAGTTGACATTCAAAAGGTCAAAAAAGCGTGTGGCATTTATTTTCGCAAAGCAGACTCGAATGACGTGGATTATGTTCGTGCAATGCTTGTATTCACTCCAAGCCAAACAATGGAATGCTGAATTAATGATTGCCTTAGCCGTAGCTATCTGAATTCATTCTTGTTTACTCCATTGTGGCATTGAAAATAGTCGGAATCAACAAGGACACTGAGTACACATCGGGGACTCTTCAGACAACTTTAACAGACGAAGCGGTTTACAATTCCCTCGGGAAAGACAGCCACGAACCAGGTTTCGGTATTTTCGGCCGTAACATGTTCTTAGTTCTTGACTTTTATCGCAACCAGTTCTTCAGATGGCCATTTTTATTGGCTGTTTACATTTCAAGCTAGGCTATCGCCATCTTAACGAGTCATAAGACCTAGATATGGTGCAAGTAAACAGCATAGTTGAACGAAATTGGTGATTGAGGCCATCATTACAAAAATGTCGGACTGTTGATCACTGATCAGCGCCGATGCAGCCAGGATTTTAAATTCAATCGAGGGAAGATGGGAGGCAAATTCTTTTCATGTATAAATATTCCAACAGTAGGGTGTTGTGCTGGTGGACTAGAGGCAAACACCAATGACACGTGTAATTTCGTTATCGAAACTTATAATATATTATAAAGAACGATGTCGAAAGCTTTCCTAATTTACTGGGGCTGCATTATGATCAATAAATTGATTATTAATTATACGGATTTAGAAAAATATCAAGGGGCAAACTGACAAGAGTAGGGGGGGTCAAGTGCCCCCATGGCTAAGCCTATGCTGTTGATTCAAAGCGAATCAAGCGTCGCTCAACCACGCTTCCTTAAATTATTAATGAATTTTTTTTGTCCTCGGATCCAAAAATCTTCCGCCAATTGCCAGGAATTCTCGAGCAACGAATCTGAACCCTTGAGGAGTCCAGGAAGCGGAAGGAAGTGTTTGGATTTTCCACTAGGCCCCAGAGATCAGGATTTATCTGTACTTTATACACTCGAATCGTGAGGGTTACGACAGGATGTGATGAAGTTGAATTGGCTGAAAGTCTTATTCATCGGTCCGATGTCGTGATTTCTGCTTCATACTGATATTTTTAAATGAATGTTTATTAACAGGTGCACGTGAAATTAAGAATAATTATTTAATAATTTATAATACACATTTTAGTTTTTTTTTCCATAATATAATAATAATATATAATTATATTAATAATTAACCATTACATTAATAATTAATAATTATATTAATAATTAGTAATTATGTTTGTAATTAATAAATTCACATCGAACAAGGGTGGATGCGAGGATAAGGAATAATAAAAAGAATTCCGATAAAATGGCCAAAATATTATCTGATCTTCGGTACTCAAGAACCTTTGCATTCAGTTGACCTTTTCGCTGACCTTTAGTAACGGTTTAAATTTTTGTTTTGTTTTCGTTGTCAAGGAAACGAATGAGTCCGAAAATCAATTGTTTATCAGCTTACGGTGACAGCCAAGACTGGATAAGAGGCACGTCGATATCGCTGCAAAAAAATAAATAAATAAATAAATAATTTTATTGAAAATTTGAAAGAAATTAAAATAAATTAAGCATGTAAACAAAGGAAAACGTCGAAATTAAATTTTTAAATTGCAAAATTCGCAAGAATTTTTAAGGAAACGAAAGTATCTCATCTCATGAGCGTAATGGAAATTCCTGGGTACACGAATATAGTTTTTTAAGGCCTACGATTCAAGTATTTTTTTTATTTCAATGCTACGGACAAAGCACTCACAATTATTATTGTCTGCGTTCGCAATNATAATAATAATAATAATAATAATAATAATAATAATAATAATAATAATAATAATAATAACAATAATAACAATAATAATAATAATAATAATAATAATAACAATAATAACAATAATAATAATAATAATAATAATAATAATATTAATAACAATAATAATAATAATGATAATAATAATAATAATAATAATAATAGTAATAGTAATAGTAATAATAATAATAATAATAATAACAATAATAAATGTACTTCATTTATACAGCGCCATACACATAGAGTCAGAGGCGCTTTTTGTTAACCATTTACATAGCGCTCATTCCCAAGGGCGCTTGCGGCAGTGCAGGCTGGGTTTCGAACACGACACATTACGACTGTCGCCATTACCGCCGCATACAGGAACGTAACTCACTCGGCCAACCTGCACGCCGATAATACTACTACTACTACTACTACTAATAATAATAATAATGATAATAAAATAATAATAATAATATCAATACTAGCACTGCTACTACTACTACTACTACTATTTATTATTATTATTATCATTATTATAATACTATTACTAAAATATTATTATTGTCATATTACTATTGTTATATTATTATTATTATTGTTATATTATAATTATTATTATATTAGATTATATTATTATTAATATTATATTATTATTATAATATTATTATATTATTATTATGTTATATTGTTATTATAATTATTATTAATGACAATAATAATAATAATAATAATAATAATAATAACAATAATGTTATTCTGCATGACTTTGATACCATTATCAAACGCTCTGAGGAAAAAGGGGAAAGGTTAGGTTATTCACGAGCAGCAGATAAGCCATCTGTCGCATGTGGACGACTTGAAGTTATTTCCAGCAAATCATGAACACATGAAAACAAACTTGAGAATTGTTGGAAGACTTAACAAGGACATTCAAATGGAATTTGGAATGGAAAAATGCGCTACAGTTGAGACAAGGCAAGGAGAAGTCACGCAAGGAGAGAATATTCAACTCACAGATTCCACCAAATTAGATCACTCAAAGTAGATGAATTCCACAAATATCTCGGGATGGAAGAAAAAATGGTGAAAACATCAACGAGGCCACGAAAAAAAATGTAAATAAAGAATATTATCGACGAATAAGAAAAATATTGACAACCCAACTCAGCGTAAAGAAGAAAAACATGGCCATTAATAGTTTGGCAATACCAGTCCTCACTTATGGCTTCTGAATAATCCAATGGCTAAAATCGGAGATTGAGAAAATCGACAGAAAGACAAGAAAAATTCTGACCATCAATGGAATGCACCACCCAAGAGCTGACGTGAAAAGGTTGTATGTTAAAAGAAAGAATGGAGGTAGAGGATTACTTGAGGCTTGGTCAGTATATCTGTCAGTATATCTAGTCAGATACTGGGACTATCAGAATACATCGAATAAGAACATAGTAGGTTAATCCAAATAGTAAAACTGAACGACAGTCTCAAGAACAAATACTCACTCTTGAAGAAGCGAGCAAAATGCAAAATTGAAAATAAATACATGCTGAAGAAGAATATTGTAATGAAAATGGCCGATGAAAACGAAAACGAAAAGGACAGAAAAGTAAAATTATCGCCTGCTGATTGAAATTTCCAAATCTGACGACCATAATGTTGTGGAAAAACTCTTAAATATTATCTCAATATTAAATATTATATTAATATTTAAATTAATATTTAAATTAATATTATATTAATATTTAATATTTAATATATTCTTTTATTTTGCTTTTCTATATATTTTCTTTAATATTATAAAATTTAATATTATCTTAATATTAAATATTATCTTAATAATAAAACTAAATGAGAAAATTCTTAAATATTTTTTAAAAATTCTTGAAGATTTGCAAATTGAGGTCGACAGAATGTAGGAAGTTGAAGTAAAAACAACATTAATAATAATAATTAAAAAATAAATAAATAAAAATAAAAAGTTTATCAAATATAATATTTACATAGTAATTAATTAATTAAATTATAGTTTACGATTTAAGAAAGTTATTTGGCAGAAATTGAAATTCAACTTTTTAAGTCCTCATCTGCCGACTCGAGCTTCGAAAGCTTGGATTGAATCTTGATTGATATTGATTGAATACTGATTGACATTGATTGAATCCTGACTGACGTCGATTGAATCCTGATGATTGGCATAGGTTGAACTGGCCAGCTGAAGAGTTGTATTGGCTTTTATTTCGGGACTATAAAAGCTTGAATAGAATCTCGGTTCCGCTTGAACTACTCCAAATTGGTTGAAATCGCATCAAGGACTCGTCCAACAGGACTCGAGATTGCTTCAAGATCCACTCAATAAGCTCGTTTAAATTTCGAAATGTTTATTCTGCTTAATTAGAGTGGATTTAATCACGTAATTAATTCATTTGGCCTCCTCAAGGTCTTGATATTGCAGGTCTCCTTTATTCGAGTCCAAGTTTATTGAGCGCTGAGAGTGGACAAGGTTTCAATGCCATAAAAGTATAATATTCGGGTAAAAGATCGTCTCGAAATAAATCAAAATTAATAATTTGCGATTGAAAAAAATCAATTTAAACAAAAAGTAAACTCTGGAAGTTTATTAAAATTTGTAAAATTCCAGAGACTGTGGCAGAACAACGGCTTGTTGGATCTGGGAATGGAGGAGGTAATTGCATTGTCGCGAGGTTTGAGAAAGTGTCAAGTAGCAGTGGGAGAATTTACACCGAGGACATTGAAAGACATTGAACAACATTCAAAAACATCGGGCAACATGTTGTGATCTGAGAGAGAATTAGCAATGAAACTGAAACACTATGGAAAAGTTTTGTTTTTGAAGAGTTGAGTTAACGACATTGTTGGAGAGTTTTCAACCGACGACGACGACGACGGCATCGACGACGACGACGACATGCGGCACGGATAATCGGTCATCAACTGAACAGAAAGACATCTGAATTGAAGTTTAAATAATTTCTGCAGACCAAAAATAAATAAATCTATGAATGACTTTTTAAAAATGGAGTTTTTAAATTCTTTGTCGTTTCGCGTCAAATTAGATTTCTATTGTTGTTGTTGTTGGTGTTGTTGTTGTTGTGTTGTTGTTGTTGTGTTGTTGTTGACAACAAGTCACGACGATTCAGTTCGACGTCAATTGACACGACAACTATACCGTCATCATCATCATCATCGTCATCGTCGTCGTCGTCGTCGTCGTCGTCGTCATCGTCATCGTCTTCGTAACAGTCATCGTCGTCGTCGTCGTCATATTCATCAAATAACCC
>MPNW01000540.1:64605-107416 GCA_011800805.1 Hirudo medicinalis
AGTGCGTGTAGGTCATCCATCATCGATAATCCATTCATTCCATACGCATCGTCCGTCGTCATCACCATCACCAGCGTCGTCGTCTCATCATCATAATCATCACCATCGCCATGATATGATGATGTATATCTCAATAATAATTATTAATAATATTATTATTATTAACTTATTATAGAGTAAATACTAGTGTACAATCCACCCGTAAAATTTTACGAGTCTTGAAAATATCGTGCCGACAGATGGAGGGTCGAGCAATTGTTGTCTGTGCTGCGTGAACTCTGGGTACAATTCTGGCAAGACCATCCTTAAGTGGCTCGGGTCAAAGTTCAAGGAGTGCACGGGGAAGGCTGACATCACCTTCGCAGACGTTGGTCTAATAATTTTTTTATTTTATTTTATTTTATTTATTTGTTTCCATAAATCATATTATCCATATATATAATCCATGTAATAATAATAATAATAATAATATTGTGATATATCTACTTAAATATTTATCGAATTAATATATTTATCAAATATTTATCGAATATGTAATCAGTTCAGTCGGCTTAATTCTGTAGTTCATTGTCCGTTATCATCAGTATTTATGTCAGTTTAACGTGATTGATGATTTATGAATTTTTTTAAATTAATATTATTATTACTTTTATTTTATTTAAAAAAATATGTCGCTATTTTTAATCATTTTTAAAGATTCGCTTTCAAACATTGTCCGATTTTTGTGATCGGTTTCTTGAGACCGACCTTCTCACTCAGATATCAATCAGTTATGTTTAAATTATTTGCCATGCATTTCCTTCTTTCAACTGATTGATTGATTGACAAACTCAACGATTGATCGCTCCACTCACACATCCATCCACCCATCCATCCACCCATCCATCCACCCATCCATCCATCCACCCATCCATCCACCCACCATCCTTCCTTCCAATGGTGGACAATGAACTGACCAGTGGATCATTAAGACGCCCATACGACGCTTCGGACGTTTGTTTCTTTGATCTGCAGTTGGGATGAGTTACTTTTGAAGTTTATCTTTCTCGATTGTGATGATGATGATGACGACGAGGATGACGACGATGACGGTGATGATGATGGTGATGTACTTATCATCAGTGGTAAAACGCCTTGAGATTAGATTTAATAATATTATTATTATTGATATTATTATCTTGTACAAAAGTATTACTATAATTAAACAACTCCACGTTTATTGGTTTATGTGGTAGTCATATTGCACGTGACCACCATCCGGCCACCAATAACAGGGTAAACATTTATCTATTTTTATCGACCAATCAGATGAGTCGGGGAGGGTGAGGTCAAAGAAGTTTGACCTCGCTTTCTTTTACAGCCCTATATCTCTCTTAATTAAAAGCCAGCAATATGTTTGCGTGGTCAGTGGGAAAATCGGTCACTCCTTCACTCACTCACTCACTCACTCACTCACTCACTCACTCACTCACTCACTCACTCACTCACTCACTCACTCACTCACTCACTCACTCACTCACTCACTCACTCACTCACGACACTCACTCANATAATAATAATAATAATAATAATAACAACAATAACAACAACAATAACGACAATAATAATAATAATAATAATAATAATAATAATAATAATAATAACAATAACAACAACAATAACGACATTAATAATAATAATAATAATAACAATAATAATAATAATAACAATAATAATAATTATGTCTCTATTTATTTCTTTCGATTGCTTCACTGCTTTGTTGAAATTCATTGTTTTTAAAGTTTAATGATTCCCTGTTTTGTGAGAGTAATGAGGAGATGAGGTGCGCTAAGGTTGGACACTTTGAAGATGCTTTTCGTATCCGATGGAACTTACTTCTTGTCCGATGGACAATACTTCTTCGGCTGCTTCATCCATCCATCCATCATCCATTCTTCCATCCATCCATCCATCCATCCATCCATTTTTTTGTTCGTGAGAATTTAGAGAAATTTTGTATCTTAAATACCTTAAACACGAACGTTAAAGCCGCAAAAGAAACTAATCTAAAATAACTCCAGGGTCAGTTTATCCATCCGTTATAATAAATAATAAATACGTAATTATGATTAAGCATATTTATGGTGTTGTGTGCACTTCACATCTTCTTCATGTGTTTCATGTGCTCATGCAGAAGACCACCATGATTTCAACTCCAATACGACAAGTGGAGATAACAATTATGGCGGTGCAACGACGACGACGACGACGACGATGATGATGATGATGATGACGATGATGATGATGATGATGATGATGATGATGATGATGACGACGATGATGATGATGATGACGATGATGATGATGATGATGATGATGATGATGATGATGACGTAGATGATGACGATGCTGGTGATGATGATGATGATGATGATGATGATGGCGATGACGATGGCGATGGCGATGGCGATGGCGATGGCGACGACGACGACGACGACGATGACGATGACGATGATGATGATGCTGGTGATGGTGATGATCACGCTGGTGGTTATGACGATGATATGACGTGACATTGACGATGACTTGACGATGACTATTCTCAGGTTGGTGGCTCTCCCTGGACGAGGATCATACATTCCTCAAGAAGCTGCCGCAACTCGAAAGTCCAGTTCATGACAGATTTTCAAGCTTCAACAGCAAGACTATCGGATTCATAACCGTGAGAATTTCCCTACAAAATAAAATAATAAATAAACAAAATAAAAAACAATAGCTTCTAATTTGTTCCTTTCTAACCGACAAATTACTGTCGCAACCCGGCGTGATATTGCCTGAGAAACCGATTAGAATAGCAGCACCGGAGTCTCTATGGCGGCGGTTAAAAATCTAATTTCAAGCGAATTAAGCTCCTAAAATTGATATCACTGACGCATGGCGGAATCAGAGGATGTGCACACAATCTGTACGCCTATACAGACCACCGATATGCTGCATGTTTTTGGAGGAGGATGTGCAGCTATCGCTCATAATGAGAGATGTCTGTTTATGTTTTGATCTAACAGTGCGATGAGGCGAATCTGAAGAGGCTGCCGACGAAACTTCGAGACCAAGTAGAGGCCACGGAGTCAGCAACCAGACCCCAGGATAGCAAATTGCTCAAGTAATTTGAATAATTCACTTATTTCGCTTTCTCAATTTCTAAATGCTGTTTTAGTTTGTTCGACTTTAACCAGTATCGTGTGAGAAAATCCCGTCTGTTAGGAATTTTTTTGTTTATAATTTCGAGATCTGCATTTCTTGTTTCGATTGTTTATTGTTGAATCAGCGAGTGCGGAGAGATTTTCGCCGTGCCAATCCCGTTTTTACGTCCGTCCTGCTTGCGGAGAAATTCAGGAAAAAAAAATTGCTGAGATGATTTGGAAAAAAAAACTTTCTTTTTAGAAGCATCGAAAAATTGGCAAGCGATAAAGCGAAGCTGGAATCTCGTTACACAACCTACTCCTCCCTTGCCAACCAATTCGTTAAGGTATTTCGCCCTGAGCCTTTCCATTGTCGTAAATTATGTTAAAGAATTCAGGTCGCGGATTTTAAATAAAAAAATATCTACTGGAATTTTCTAGACTTTGGAAGAAAGTAAGAAATCAAAGTTCGACAGCTTCACGAGAGATGATCTACGTGCCATTTTCACGGTTGACCTAGCAATAAATTTGATCAAATTAATATTTTTTATTTATACTAGGTTATTTTTAAATTTTACACTCCTTTAATTAAATTTAATTTCAGAAATGCCAATTAACCGACGACGAATTAAACTTGCTGTTCGGTACCAGTCAAGCAGACGACATTTTTCGGAAGTTTTCTAACAAGGACAAGAAAGACGTACGGGATGTTTACAATTTCTGCATTACAATGTTTACGAGTGTTTTGCATAAAAAAGATATTGTTTTATATCCATGATATGGAAATGTGCTTCTTTTAGCCATTGAAAGACATATTTGCTTGCAGGTAAATGTGCAGGATGTTTACGCTTTCTTGGAAAAAGGAAGGAACGCAATGTACGAATCGGTAGTCCACGTAAAATCTCCGAAGCTCAACAGTAATGTCGAGCAGTTGAAAGCCTTATCAGATCTTTTGCACGTGCACAACTTGACATCGTGTTTCCTCAGTAATGTGAGTATCGTTGTGCCAAGTTACGCTTCTAAGGTTTCGTGATTCTTGGCTCGTAAGTGCAGATTTTGTGTCTTGCAGAACAAAAACATCGAGAGAACGGTTGTGATTCCTACTGGTTATATCGATTCAAAAGTCCCAGGGAAGAGTTTGAGCAAGCAGGAAAAGCAGTATCTTGTTGAGGTATCTTGCTTTCTGATTTGTGGTTCATGTGTTTATGCAACTTGTGGCTTTTTTTTAATCCTCTTGTGCTTAGGTAATTACATTTCTTTCTATGCTTACTGATTAATTGCTCTAAATCCTAGTAAAATAGGAAAAACACACTAAACAATTATATTATTGACTTTCATTGTCTACCTGCTCAATCAGATAATTTTTTGTTACAATGTGTAATAAAATACAACAGCAAGGCAAGGAAGCCACCAGGTACTACTTGGAAAGCTATATCAAGAGAGTGCCCCTCCTGAAAGAGGAAGGTGAGAAGAATTCCTTCAGTAGGGAAGATCTGAAGCAGTTCATCGACGATGACGTCTCCGAGGTCATAGACGAGAAGGATTATCTGGAATCCTACCTGGAGAAGGTCCTATGAGACTTCTCCGCTTACAAATCCTGACTTCGATGTTTTTCGTGCTCTCGTTGCCTCTCTTTGTCGTGACATGCCGTGGGTGCCTCGTCTAAACCGTTCGATGCTACCGGGTTCATAGATCTTAAAAAGTTAATTGCCATGTTTGTTTCTGAACACGACCAAGTTATTACCATGCCTCCGATATATTTTTTAATGCCAAGGATATCGTTGCGACGGAGGTTTGTTGTTTCGTTGCCGACCTCGTCGTCCGTCGAGCCGATCGTTCGTTCTATATTTTCGTTTGGAAAGAGTCAGGCATTTCCTTAATTCTGCCACTTCGAATGACTTTCCCAAGTGTCGTGATTAAAATCAGGATCGGAATGCAGAAGGGCTGCACTGAAATCTGGAATTCAGAAATCGAAATCTGGAATTCAGAAATTGAAATCTCACAAAAACAAAAAGAGTTCTTTGTAGTGTTTTTTATTTATTTATTTTTATTTTTTATTTTTTTTTTTAATCCATCCTTTAAATTCCCTTCCACGACGACTTCACACAAACTCGCTCGGAACTTTTCAAAGAGTCCTTTCAACAAGGACATCTGTATGTCAGTGCAGCATGAACGGCCATTCCGACTGGCAGTCTCGACGTTTCCAGTTTAGGCGGACTTATGCCGTCTACAAATTGACCCCAACCAGGAGCTCTTCAGCTATTCCACTTTGCCAGTCCTAATTATCCGGCTGAGACTTTAGGACGTCATCGACGTGTTTGCTTCCTTTATGACGTCACGTCTGGGTGAGGTGGTTTGAATTGACGTTATGTCACGAGGACGTCATCGATGGACACGTGATTGTATTCAGCTCGATGGAAGTTGGTTTTTTATTATTATTATTATTATTATTATTATTATTAGTAGTAGTAGTAGTAGTAGTAATGATGGCGTAGTAGTGGTGGTGGTAGTAGTAGTATTTTTATTGTTGTTGCTGTGGTGTATTTTTTGTACTGATGACCTAATCTCCAGTCTTAATGGAACGTTTCGAATTGTTCCTGTGCTCGAACAACGAGGATTTGTATTTCATTTCCGATCAAACCATGAAGATATTTTCAATACTTTTATTATTATTATTATTATTATTATTATTATTATTATTACTTTTAATTCCCACGGATCGTAAGTACTGGTTATGACGAAGAGGAAGAAGATGACGACGACAAGGACATCGATATGTTGTCATCTCGGAGCCAAGGCTGTCGGGGCATTAAGAAGATCTGATGCATTGTTTAGCGATGACATTATCGTCGGCTGGGCAGGCCTCCTCACGTGATTTCATTTTTTCTGAATGTTGCACAAAGGAGAGCGGACGTTGTGAGCAGAATGCCCAGCATAGCGGCAAATGTAATTTTGTCTCCTTCACTCCACACGACAGCTTCCTCCTTTTCGTCCCTGTCTCCATTTTTTCTCGACCCGAGTCGCCTTCCTGAATACGAAATTTGGTTCGAATTTGAAAGAAATCCCGAGAAGGATGGCCGCACATTTGTCAGGAAAGGTTGCTTACTTGTCGCGAGGTAGGAGGCCACGAAAGAGACCCCCTCGTTGCACTCGTCGACCTTCAGTTCGATTAGAACGGCTCCGGTCTCGGTCGTGACGGTGACGTTGGGCGCCTTACCCAAGACGGAAGTGCCATCGTGTCGAGAATCGAACAAGATGTCTGAGGTCGTCAATGCGTATCCATCACGCATGGTTATTTTTGATTTTCTATTCAATAGCGACTTGGAAACGAAGGTGAACGACAGATCCAGGCGGGTGTGGTGCTTGGGGGTCCTGACGAGCCACCACGCCCCCCCTCCGCTGCAGTTGCAACCGCCGACTATCGTCCCACTCCGCCTCGTGAATGTCTCTCCACATCGAGAAATTTCATCTACTTCCTGTAGGGAATTGATTTCTCGGTTGCTTTGTTCATCGTCTGAGATGAGAAAATGGAGATTCGAGGGAAAGAATCATCGATTGTTTATCTAAAGTGGCTAAAATGGCCGATAATAAAAGCCAGATTTGTCTTGGAAGTCATAATAAAGATCTTTTCAGATGATCCACTGAAGAAAGGAATGTCGGATCGAAAGATTGGTTTGATAAGTTTACAAAAAAAAAAAAAAAAATTTAATCGAAACACATACTCAATCTCATACAGTGTAGCGAACATATTATAATTTATGTATTTATTCATTACTTACCGAAATTACTCATTTGGAGTTCGTCGGTGTGGATTTCACGACATGTCACGAACTGAGCAGGAAAACAGCTCCTTTCCAAGTGACAACATTTCCTCACCCTCACCATCACTCCTTCGACGCCGCAGTCACTCCATTCTGACCAGTGCTCTCTCCCCCCTCTAATGATAATGAATCTGATTAATATTCATCATTTCCCATGAATAATGAATATCTAATTGGAAAGTTATCGATCACAGCTATAAATAGGATGTTGTAATGCATGTTCCGTGCCTCCGTGAGATGATTGCCTCGTAGAATTTATAAAATGAATTGATTTTTGGAAATAATCAATAAATTACCAGAAATATTACAAAAAATAACAAAATTTAAATAAAAGTCAATTAGGAAATCCTGTTCGTCCAAGTAATGCTTTCCATATCAAGAATTCAATCGCAAGCCAGAGCGAACCCGGAGGCTAACCCTGTGAAAACAATAATGGAAATGAACTGACCGGGTCTCTCCGAGTTCAAAACCTGGCAGTGGTCTCCATGCTCACACACGGATCCGTCCTCGCCCACGGAAACGTACTTCCAGCAGACTTCATCGGCAGGAATTTCTTCCAGCAATTCGCAGTCGAATTGTGACCGGCCGTCCCTAATTGGCCGCTCTGCCAAGTAAATCTGATTGTTTCCAAAAATAAGCCTCTGCCGATTGGACGATAACCGGGTCACCGACCTTTTCCGAGTTGAACTCTGACCTCCTAGTTTTAGCGAACATTCTGATCCTGTCCGAAGAGCTCGCGCACTTGTGACTTCCGGCGACCGACACGGTCACGTGATCGACGCATCGACCAATCAGAGAGGTTGTCAGTTGAACGACTGACGGATTGGAAACGACGTACTCTGTCGAGTTGAGGAGGAGTGGAGGATTTCTGGAAATGTTTGAACATGGTTTCGATTTTATTCGAGAAATTTTTTTTATTTTTGATTATTTGCCGACGAAAAATCGAATGAATTGTTCGTAAAATGTCGTTAATAACTGCTTAATAATTTAATAATTAAGATCATATTTTTATTACTATTATTGTTATTATTATTTTTATTGTTGTTATTATTATTATTAATTTTATTATTACTCTTAATATTATTATTATTATTATTATTATTATTAATGTTATTATTATTATTATTATTCTATAATTTGAGACTTAAATACATCTCTAACATGGACACCAGTTTAAGAGTGTACAAGTCAGGTTTGCTGAAGATACAGGGTGAGATGGTGTGTTTTGTGAGGGGGTTGTTGAAGCTTCTTGTTATCAATTCTTCGTGGATCAATCTCTCGGGAGACTTCAGTTCCCCTGTTAAGAAATTCGAAATATAAAAAAAAATATGAAAAAAAAAATGAAAATATATAATATATGAAAAATATAATTGAATATAATCAAATTAACAAAGATTATTTACAAAATAACAAATAAACCGAAATGAATTCCTACAATCATGTAACCAGACTTACAAGAAGTCAAGTCAATTTATGATCAAATCGTTTTAAATCAACAACAAAACCACAAATGAGGACAAGAAATCATCTGGATCTACCCTCAAACCTGGTCCTTGGTCCGCTATGGTAGACCTCCAACATGAGATCGACCATCTTCAGGACTGGACAACACGAACTTTCGCTGGAATGCTCCGTCACGATCACCTGGAATTCCTCTCCGGATCCATGGAGTCGGAGTTCGACTCCTGGCCAGGTCATCTGGAATATGGGTCGGGTTGAGGTCGCGGCCTTGTACAATAACCGTGGGATTTTATGAGTTATTGAATGATGAGATGAATTAGATACGACGACCTCTATATGGTGTTAAAGGTCATTTGAATGTGATGAAAAAATAATAATAATAATAATAATAATAATAATAATAACAAATAATTTACTCTGAATCATATTAGCATCCATGTAATGATGATGATGATGATGATGACGACGACGATGATGGTGGTGGTGATGATGATGATGATGATGATAATGATGATAATGACGACGATGATGATGATGATAATAATAATATTAACACAGTCATTATTACAATCTCACTTGTCCGTGCGTTCACACGACCCGAACAAGAACAAACAGATTAAAACCAAACAAACAGACAAACAAACAAACAAATAAGCAAACAAACAAACAGACAAACAAACAGACAGACAAACAAGCAAGCAGAGCTCCTCACACGGAAAGACACCAAGTGGATTTCCATCTCCACCTCGTACAAGTGCAGGAAGACATCGAAGAGACCAGCCCTGTCTAACGAAGAACACGGAAACGAAACCAATTTCTCTCGCCTAGAATTCTCCCGGACCACTCCGCGAATTTCACGGTCGCAGTCCGAGGTCGGAGAACTCTTCCGTGGCGCTCTCTCCATCTCCGTGGCCGGTGGCGTCGAGTTGCATTTTGCGTAGACCCGGAAGTGAGAATCAGTGACGAGATGGTGGACGAGGTGAGCAGGAATGTTCAAGGACACGTCGGATTTAAAAGCCACGAAGGTTGGTATTTCCAGGACAGGCGGAGCTGGAAGGATTTGTTGATGGATGGATGGATGGATGGATGGATGGCTGGATGGATGGATGGATGGATGGATGGATGGATGGATGGATGGATGGATGGATGGACGGGTGAATGGATGTACGGATGGACGGACGGACGGATCGATGGATGGACGGATGGATGGGTGGATGAACGAGTGGATGGACGGACGGAAAATGCAGCATTAGATGCAGCAATTGAGCAAAATGATTTTAACTCTTTTTATACAATTTGTTAACAAAATAATTCAAGACCCACTGGCAGGAAACAGACAACGAAAAAAAAGTACATCAAAGTCCAAAAGCTCATAAATTAAAATTGGAAAACATCAATCCAGGTGAATACGTGGAACGAATACCTACCTGTGGACGACTTAAAATAGCCAGCAACTAGCATCAGGTAGCACATCGATATCCACCAACTTCTGTTCATATCAATCCGATGTCATTTTAATAATTTTAAATTTAAATACGAATAAATCACAACAAACACAACAAAACAAATAACATGATTACTCATTCACTTATGCGCTTATCCTGAACGTTTGTCTCAATTGATCGCAAATATTCAGTAATTAATCCTCCAAGTCGATTCAAAATCTATCCGAGGTGATCCACTGGCAACCTCATCGTGTACTTTGAACCTCTGAGTTTCTTATCAACTCGCTCGAACGACAACATGTTACAGGTGTTGACTTGCGATCGGCCGGTTTGGATTTAAAGCTATTTTCTCGGATTTCTAAGAGAATTCGTCAGAAATATTACAATGGATTATTAATGGTGATAAGTAGGATTTACGGGGATTGAATTAAACTTAAGTACTTAATCTTAAGTATCAGTACTTGAGTATCTTAAATATCAGTACATGGGTATCTTAAATATCAGTACTTGAGTATCTCAAGTATCAGTAGTTGAGCATCTTAAGTATCAATATCTTAAAGATTAAGTTACTTAATCTTAAGTACTTAAGTACTGACACTCAAGTAGTACACATCTTTTTCTTTTTTTTAGCTCTAGGCTAAGTCTCACATCGTTTAAACAATTTATGAATGATTTGTAATACAATAATAATAATAATANATCGTTTAAACAATTTATGAATGATTTGTAAATACAATAATAATAATAATAATAATAATAATAATAACAATAATAATAATAATAATAATAATAATGATAATAATAATAATAATAATGATGATAATAATAATATTATTAGCGCTAATTAAGAATATGATTGACATGAAATTTTGAATGGCTTCCTTCAATCAAGTGAACTGGCAGGCATTCGTTTACTTGGAGGACGATTTCAAAAGATTCCTTGAGTTTTCCTTGTTTGCAGGACAACATTGAAACACATGTGACCACTCAGTAACAACAATAATAATAATAATAATAACGACAACAACAATAATAATAATAATAACAATACTACTACTACTACTACTACTACTACTAATAATAATAATAATAATAAAATAATAATAGCAATAATATTATTGATAATAATTCTAATCATACTAACGCTAAAAATGAACATCATGGTCATATTAATAATATAATCATCATCATCATCATCATCGTAGTCGTCATCGTCGTGTTCATAGTTAGCATCACAATCATCATCATCAACCTTCATCAAATTTATTGTTATTATTATTATTATTATTTTCACATTAAAATTCATCAAAATCGAAAAAAAAGAAGTTATGTCCGAATTCAATGTTTCTATGATGTCACGGGAACGTTACGCTTGGCTTGGCTTTGTTTACATTTCAACCTCAATTCGATTTTCGCTTGCGGCTAATCGTCCGTTACAATAAAAGGTTTGATTCATTCAAAATTTTCAGCAATAGATAACATGCCACCAGCATAAAAATGCAACATGCATCCTTCGTCATAAGTAATCTCAAAGTATAAAAGCCATAATAACATTGCATAGTTAATCATAGAGTAATATTATGGGGATATTATGATGGGACTCGTTGGTGATCGTACACGGCTTTAAAACTATTTACAAATCAGTCTGATGGGGAGCGACATCTCGCCGAACTTTTTCGTCTCCCTGTTCAAGAAGACAATCAACGAGAAGAGATTTTGGCAGTCCGAGTGCAAGGTGACTCACTACCAATGATGCTTTAATTCATGCACAATTCAAGCTAATTATTCAATCTGCTCGATTGATTAATTATTCATGATGCTAATTACTTATGCGTCTGTGTGATTGTATTGTAATCGGTTTGATCACTCGGATGACCTCCGCACATGACATGTGTAATGTTATTGTCATTCTAGTGTACAATATTTTTATTTTTTTGGTATTAATATTTCCATCATCATCATCATCGTCATCGCAACTATCACTACATTATCATTGTTACTTCTATAATTATCCTAATGGAATTTCCAGAAACTGCGAGCAAGGGCTGCAGGTCTGTCGATGACTATAACAGGACTGAGGAAGAATTTGGACGAGGAGATGGAGGTCAGGGTCAACGCCGAGAAGGAGTTGAAGGTCCTGAGGCAGGAGGCTCTTAAGTGGAGACTGGCGCGTCAGGTCGTACGAGTTGACAGTTACGCTAGTTTGAGAAAGTCTCTTTGTTGGAAAGTCTTTGTAATTTTTAGAGTTAAAACTGTCAAAATGCGATTGTATACTAGTTGCAGGTTTGGTTTTGACGGTTGGTCACGTGGATCAAATTCCGTTCAAATGTTTTGTTGAAACTGTTTTAATTTGTTTGTTTTTGTTCTCTTTGTTTGACGACGACGACAACAAGGGGAACCGCTAACTGACTTTACCGAATTAACTTTCTGAACGCAAACAACAACGATCAAGTAACATTAACTGTTAAATATTGTTTGTTTTCTTGATTAATTTATAAAATGAAGGGATTAATGCAGAATATTAATTATTCTATTAATTAATATTAATACAGAATATTAATGACGTGTAGAACTCCCGTCTGATAAAGCGGATTAACTGTGGAGAAAGATTGAAGAAGTTGGTTCGTGATGTCAACAAGACTCTGGAACAAGACTTGCTTGAGCTGAGGAAAGAAAGAGCCAGTGGGTTCATTAATTATTCATGTAATTAATTATTAATTAGATCCGTTCATTATTCAAATGATATTCGCCCAATGAGCAGTATGATAGTCGGAGTAATTGAACGGACACATTATCCCACGAGCAATTTGTTATTTAAACTTATCTTACAAATTGATACAAAAGCCAAATTGATTATTTATAATTAAAAACATATTTCGTAATTTCAATAATTAAATATTTCAATTTTGTTTTTCTTTATGGTTAGAATCATCTTTAGCAATGTTTGGCTTCAAAAGGAAGCCTTCAGACCAGGAAGAAGTAAGACAACTGAAAATAGACAAAAACATACTGTTACTCGAGGTTAGGCGGTAGGATTTTAACGAATAAACAAATAATTAATAATTCATACCAGAGATTGACCGGAAAGTATCACTCTTCCGATTACTTTACTATTCCTTCGTCATCAGTTGGAATCACTCACTCTCCAAAACGCCCTCCAAGAAAAAAACATTATCCAACTCGAAATGCAGCTCAACCAGGTGGAGAGTGTGTCCAACCAGCCAGAAAATAGTTCAAACCCGGACGAGGAACTCGAACACCTGGAAGACAACGACACTTGCCCTTCTCCAGTTGTCGACAATAGCAATTGGAACTGCAATCGTCGTCAAGGCAGAGTCATAAAACAAGCCAAAACCAATCTCTCATACGAAGCTGCAGAGGCATTCGACAAAGTCCTGACCGAGAAGTCCGGACTGAGATTTCATTCCAGTGGTTGTTTCCACGAAAATAAATCTGCTGGAAAACAACTAGATGAATTCGATCCGTTGCTTTTAGCAAATCTTAAACTTTAGCTGTACGGTGATGAACAAGGTCGTGCATAGCATGTCGATGGAAGGACTATGCGATAGTCTCTCAGATTATTTATATTTTAAAAACTCGTCTAAGCTTAAATCAATTGATTAATGCATATCGTTTAAGCAATGCATTATAGCTTATTTAATAACATTCCTAAAAGATACCAGATTGGCTTGGTTTACGTTCTGCACTTAACTGATAATTAACATTATCCTGAAATATAGCTGAAACATTCCTATTGTCGATAACTACTTAAAATTAAGTTTGACATTATGGACCAATTTATGTAGATTCATGACTCCAACTACGAAACCAATTAACAAATGTCTGAAAGCTTTCTCTTACAAATGAAAGCTAAATTTACTGAAGTTAAGGCCAAAACTTATAAATAATTTTGAAATTGAATAATAATTTACGAAGCGAAAAAAAAATTAAACTACAATTTGCGCGTCCTTAACCTTAAATTTGTACGAAGGCGCGTGTATGGGAGCTGGCCGTGTTGTGATTGTAACCGGTACATCGGCCGTGGGTAATTTGAAGAGGTATGCAGAAATAATTAGACTACCTCTCAAGACGATACCTCTAATTTCAATTCTGGAAGATATTTCACAACCTTTAAAATGATTGCAATCTGCAATTTACAAGCTTTGGGCCAGAAGGCTCTTTTCATCAAAAGAATTTGCAACCTGCTGACATGTAAGAGAAGTCGCCAATTTCACAAAATGGCAAAATTTGGAATATGTTTTGACGTCGACGGAGTTCTGGCCAAAGGCCCAGATGTGATTCCCTCAGTTAAAAGTGCCTTTGGAAAATTAGTGAATTCAAATGGAGATTGGGTGGTGCCTGTCGCATTTGTAACGAATTCGGCTATTCTGAAAAGCTTGAGAGCAGACTATTTGTCAAAACTGTTGGGAGTTCAGGTTCTTTCAAATGAATTTTTCTTGGACTAAATTCTGTAAACAATTCTCCTTCATGGATTAAACATTGCAAACAATCAATTTATCATCTGATGACAACATTTACAGGTGAGGGAATCCCAAATCGTCCAGGCCCCTACACCCATCGAAGCCTTCACCAACCTCCACAAAAAATTCTCGCTAGTCATTGGACAAGGTGACATATGCAAGCTTGCAAAAGAGTAGGTGTTTTGACAAATTGTTGCCTGAATTAAGGAATACAACTATCTTGCATGGTAGCAAAATGATATTGTCCCTTTTCAGGAACAAGCTCGAGAATGTCTGCACCATGGACGAAGTATCTGCAGCTTACCCACTCTTGGATATGGTAGACTCCAAAAGAAGAAGTCGACCCGTTAGTGTTTGGATCGACAAATTATTGATCAGAATTATCTGAGTCATGTATTGATCAACTTATTTTGCCTTGTTGACAAAACATTTAAAAATTTAGTCTTGCTTTAAACTAAGTGCCAGTTGTTGATTGAGATACAATGTGACTAAGCAGATTTCAGCCTCAACAGCATTTTGGAATTTCAAATTTTACAATTCTGTAGGTCACAACAGAAGGCAAAAATAGTTTTCCTAAAGTTGAAGGTAAGATTTTGACAAAGTTAAACATGCAGTCTTATGTACAATAGCGGTTCCGTCGATCAGCAATTGTGTCAATGGGTGAACCGACCAACTGGGAGACTTCATTGCAAATAATTGTCGACCTTTTGAGGACCAACGGCCTGCCCGACAATTCCCCGAGTTCGGACGAAGCTGACGTTCCAATATATGCGTGCAGCTTTGACCTTGAATATAAGAGCAGGTCACACATCCCAAGGTTGTTACACATAAGTGTTCTTCATCAATACAGTTTTCATTAAAATTCAATTTTTGGAACAGGTTTGGTCATGGAGCTTTCTTGGCATGCTTGAATACATTGTATGAGGTGACACATGCTCAACAAGACTTTTTTTGCTTAGTGTCATCGATATGTAGTAGGTACAGGTTTCAATATTGGGCTTGATTGCAGAAAGCCACTGGACGAAGCCTAACCTATGAAGGGCTGATCGGAAAGCCGACGGAAATAACTTTCCGATATGCAGATCACATCCTGAACAGAGAGGCCCAGAGGATGAACCTTCCGACTCCCTTGAAAACCGTGTACATGATCGGGTTTGAACCTTCTTTCATCTCTTCAACTTGTTTGATCAAATGTCACCATTTCTTCAAATTTAATTCAAGGGATACCCCTGAGGTTGACATAGCAGGTGCAAATCTCTACAAAATCTACCTGGATAACCTTCATCGTCACAAGGATCGGGGTCACACCGAGAGAGATGCCCTGCTCCTCTGCAACGAGGCTCTCCCGAAATGCCGTAGAATCCCACCGAACAAGATATTTCTCGGAGGATGTGCAAGGAACGTCGAGGCTCTCTTGGTGTGCACAGGAGTCTACGAAAAAGACGAGAAGTTAGGAAATGGAAACGATAACGTCGTAATGGGAATGAATTTCGACAAGTCTTTAGAGGTGCCGGACGCCATATTCGACACTGCCGGCGAGGCTGTTCACTACGTCCTGCAAAAAGAAAATTTCAGTTAGACTCATGGCAGCTCTGCAGCATCAAATTACCAGACGGATGAGTTATGCTAATCAATTCAATTCAAATAAGACAATCTTTATGGTGGCGTAAGTCTGAATCACAGGACCTCAAGGCCACCAGATAATCAGATAAAAATTGAATCGATCATTTAGCCATTATTACCTCAAGCAAAATCTACTTTTCAAGTAACATGCTCTCAAGTCTTGTCAAGTCTATTTAGGCATCATGTCATTGAAAAAGTGTTCTGTTACAGTATTACAGAAGATTAAAGATTATAATCGATAAAAATGAGTTACTTTTCTTGAGGTTCATTCGAGTGCAAATTAGACTCCCATAGAACTTCAAAGATGCTCTCGCGTGAGTAGGAGTTGTTTCTAACTGAACACGGATAGTGCGTGCACTTCGAATCCGTCATTGCTCGTAACTACGTCGACGTACAGTTACGTTTGGGAAAACACCTTCCGGGATTCCTCTCGATTGCTCGAAATGGAGACAGAATGGAATGTTGGCTAATGCGCAATTATTTTGTTTTTTATGAATTCAGTAACAAAATAGAAAATTGGGGAGCCGGACCGAAGTTGTTGTCGTATCATCTGATCTGACTACAGCCAACTTGTGGCCTTTGATAGTTTTTTTATTTTGGCAACTCGTGGATGGGATACTTGTTCGTTGCATGACATAGATCGACGGAACGCTAAAAAACAATGGCGTGAGTCTGAAAATTATTACTTGCTTCGATCTGCTCAAGCCGTTTCTCGGTGATGGTATCTTCTAGAATGCAGAAAACATCGGGGGAGGAAGGATTTAGCCATATTCCAAAAGCGTCTAGCTCTGGAAACAAGTGAGACGCGTGCGATTGCGATGGTGTGAACCCAACGAGTTTTAAATAAATTTAGATTTTACTCGTTTCCGTTTCCCTTAATAGTTTAGTTTTTCTAGTCGGTGTTTCAGTTGCACAAAGCACTGCCGTCGATCAGATTAGAAAAACGCGTTCGTTGAAACTCACTTCTCTTCTCCGTCGAATTAGTAGACGAAGGCTCATCAGAAAAGTGATGCCGACATCATAGACTCAATTAAGTCCATTTTAACTCGATCCTTAACGATCGTACGCCGTTCTGAAAAACAATTTCCGTAAAGGAAAGTAGAATTTTTTAGCCTTTTCTTGGACATCGCGCGTGGATAACCGTGCTCAATTGGAAATGCTTCAACCGCCAATCTCCAAGGAACACCTGACTTCCAAGGACATCTCGGGTGAGTTTGGAATATTTACACTTTACGAACGGTCACATCTTTACAGAGAATTTAAAAGAAAAATATTCACTTAGACAAATCAGCTAAGACCATAAAATTACTAAAACATGCCGCTTAGTCTCAAATGTTGATTTGAATTCAAGAATTGAGAGAGGTCTTCGAGTTATTCGACAAAGACAAAGATGGCAGTATCACCTCCCAGGAGCTGAGGACGGTTTTGAATGCACTAAGGCTCGACACCACCGACCAGGAGACCATGGACATGATTAGCTCCATAGATATTGACGGTTTGCTCAAAATTTCATTTTTTTCATTTAAATAAAAATAGCGTACCAAGAAAATGTCTCTCCGGGGCAATAATAAAATCCAGGGCACTTTTATTTAATACGACGACTAGGTAATGTCATACTTTCATGATTATGATGGTAATGGTGGTAATGATGATGATGATGATGATGATGGTGATGATTAATCGCAACGTCCAAGATTAAGCATCCTCCCTTTCTTCAAAACATCTGCATTGCAGAGGAAGTTAAGCAAAATATCGCCTCTCACAGTTACTCATAGTCCCTCAACTGGGTCAAAACTTCTACATACTGTTCCATACTTCCGTAGCACGTGCTGAGAGGGATAGCCCCCGGTGAGGCAGAGGAGGAAAGAGATGATGAGGAAGGCAAGAGGTGGGATGATTTACTAACAAACCTGGTGTGCGTTGTGTTAACGGAATCCATTGTAATTGCACTCCAAACAACTTCGAGGTTTCTCCCTGTCCCTCCTCTCACTTTATCCACATCTCACCTCTGGAAAAGATGGGGAAAAGAGAGTAAGAAAATATGGAGAGTTTGTTTGAGATAAAGCTGTGCAATACGAACAAACCTCGAACGTTTGATGGTCCATTCAAATGCGACCAATACTGGACATTCAAACAAAGACAACATTTAACAATAATAAACAATGACAAACAACAATCCACGAGTGGAAAATAAAAGCTAGGATGTACAAAACATTCGCTAATTCCAGAATTCCAGGTCTAACCTGGATACCCAATTACACGAAAGCATTCCAAGCATCTTCTTTCCAAAATTCTCCATTGCAAACATGTAGCCATCCTTCTCCGTCTCCGAAATGATTTGACTACCAGCAGAGATGATTGCACTGATCCAACCCGAATGCGACCTGAATTTGTGGCGCAATTTCCACGAGCGATTGCAGACGGATGGATGGATGGATGGATGGATAGATGGAGCGTCTGGACCAATTGGAAGCGCTAATCGATATATTGAAAAGCTTTCTGGGCAAAAGCATGCCAAATCGATTCGAGAGTACCTTTTGCAAAATGAATAATAAGTAGTTCTATGATTTTCACGTGATAATTTTCTAAAAATTAAATAACTTGATTATTATTATTATTATTATTATATTTGTGAAGATCTGTTATCAAGAAGTGAATTTTTTGCTAAAACCTACAACAAGAACTCAACTAACAAATTTAAACGGAAGTATTCATTATACATGCTATGCACAAGCGATTAAGAGTATCATTGCTTGCTATCGCCTTTTCAAAATCACTTCAGCTGTTCAATTAAATAATCGGTATTAAATGGCATCTTTTTTAAATAAGTTAAGTAAAAAAAATCATTCAAATGCGCCTTCAAACCTCAGGCAACGGCACCGTGGACTTCGACGAGTTTCTGCGCATGATGTCCAATTCCTACTCCGGGCGTAGTGAAGATCCTCAGCGAATGGAAAGAGTGGAAGAGGAAGAAATGAGGCACGCCTTCAGGATATTCGACATCGATGGAAACGGATTCATAGATGCCAGAGAACTCAAGCTGACCATGTGCAAGCTCGGAGAAAACCTAACAGACAAGGAGGTGAAGCGCATGATGAAGATGGCCGACAAAAACAGGGATGGCAAAATTGATTATGAAGGTTTGCGCGAATTTTATTTTGTACGTATTTCATCGATGATTTATGCATTGTAATTGTACTTATTTACAATTAATCTTTCTGTTTAATTTTAATGATTTCTTTTTGACTCTCTTCGTGATATTTTTTATGGTTTTGTCGAATTTTGTTTTTATTTATGAGTGGTGCTTGAACGTGTCTTGTTTCGGGTTTTAATTTCACTTGGTTTTATTTCTCAGTTTGTTTAGTTGTTCTGAAGCCGTTTATCGGTTAAGAACCACTTAGATGATATTAATCTGATGCCTCAGGCATCTTGTTTACCTTTTCATGTGAATTTCCTGAAACTTGATCATCAGGTTCACAAATCTTAATGTAAACGTTCATTCACTATTAATTAGCTAATGATGATTAAAGTAAATTATTTTCCTATTCAGAATTTCTGCAGATGATGTACCACAAGTAGGCTTCGTGAGCTTCAGTTGAATTTAAAAACTCTCCCCGTGAAAAATCTTCAAATTTCTTGAGATAGCCGAGAGACCGCTGGCAGTTTTCACACTTTTGTTTCATCTTGTCTGGTTTTGAATGCTAGACTTGAAATTATTTCTTATGAAAAAACTCCCCAGATTTTTCAGAGATGGGGAAGAAAAGAGTGTTAACATTAATTGGGAAAGAAATTAATCCCAAAGAAAAAATTTCGATCTACAGCATTTCCTGCATGAATAGAACTTGATTTTTTTGGCATATGTTTGTACGTATACCTTTTTACTTGTTGAGAAAGTTACGGAGGCAATAAAAAGTATTCATTTGTGAGTGGTTTTTAACAAAAACCTTTCTTAATATACTTACGAACAATTTTAAGAGAAGTTTATGCACTTACTTATTACGTATAATTCAACGACTCCACAAAATATCTCGTCTTTTGAAATTACTCTAGGTTTATTTATTTTATTTATTTATTTAAACATAAATTTAAAGTGCCGAAAGCATCCATGACCAGGATATAAAAGACACTATGTTTTACAACGTTTTAGGAATATAATAACTAGTAATAAATAATGTAAATTAGTAACAAAATAGCGTAAAAGGATTAATAATTTTTGAACATCGGAAATCTAGAATAATCGAGAGCATGAAATAAAATTAAGTCCATTTTGTTAAACGCAGACAAAAGTAGCAATTGAATGAAAATTTAAACATAAATAAATGAATTTTAAATAGACTTAACCATAGTCCCATTACTTAGCGGATAAAATTTCTTAAATTCATTTAAGTTGTTATGCTTTGAGAATGATTAATAGTAATTGCAATGCAGTATTTATTACAACTTCATTCCGACCTTAAATTTCCTCATTTTGAGTTTCACATTTTATTGTTTCTATAAAAATAAACGTAAAACGGTGTCTAATTTAGAATAAATTAATTACAAAATGATGTAAATAGCGATGTAAACAATTCTACGTGATTTAACTGCGTTTCAATTTAACTTCTTTAATCAGCTTTTTTAATCATGAATTACTGGTATGGCGAATGATTTCATGAAGCAAATGTTCACCGCTGAATATTTTTGGCGGAAGAAAAAAAATGCCTGACTAATTTTCGAATATTACAATAAGTTAATATCGTTATCTTTATGGTTAGCATAAAACTTTTGACACAATGGTTAATGAATTAAAGTAAAGTAATTATTAAACCAGCAAGTAAAGCATTCAGTTAACCAAAAACATTAACCGATTCAAGCCAGGCCAACGTCGCGAGCATGGGCGCTCAAAACGATCATATTACAAATCCATTGGAATTACGATATTTGTATGCAACCGTTTTGATTTCCAGCTGATTGGCTTGCTTGGGGACTCAATCCCTCGTGCAAGGCACAGATCCAGCCCTATAAATGCACCTTCGCTTTCAAGGGAACGCTCACTCGACCGAGAAGCGTACCGGTCACTCCCGTGGGTCAAGTGAGGAGAGATGGATCTCAACTACAGTGATCAGACGCACAACGTAAAAGAGAATCTGGAGCTGGAAAAGAAATCTCTAAAGGAGACGGTGGTGGCCATGAACGGTCAAGAGATCGTGGTGCAGGTCGAGGGAAAGCTCCAGGATCAGAACCTTCTCCCCAACAGCTCGGAGATTTCTCCGCCGCTGGAATTTCCAAAGTCGAATTCGAACCTCGACCCTGACGATGACGAACTCAATGCGTCGGACATCGCCGTCAAGAAGGAAGAGTTGGAGGAAGACGATGCCTCAGACAATGCCTGTACGAGGTGTATCGGCAGGATACACGCGGGAATTCATTCTTTCTTCTCTAGACACTCCAGAATTCTCAAGAACATTTTTCTCGTTTTACTGGCCGTTGGTTATTCTGTATACTTTGGTTTCGCTCTCTGGTTAAACCGCCCAAAACTGAACATACTCATCGGGTTGACGATATTCACCTGCAGCATCATGGTACTTCTGTTCATCTCTCGAAAATTCGGTGCCAAGATCGGAGCCATTTTCTGCACTCCAATCAGGAAGATCTCCAGTACAAGAGGATGCGTGTTTCTGAAGTGGTGAGATTTTTGTTGCTTAGATTTATTGACTTCACTGAGTCAATCAGTGCTTAGTTTTATCCTGTTGAATTTCTTAGGACCATGTACGGCCTGGTTCTGGTGGGCCTGATCGCTTTCGTGGTCATTGACATCGGTCTGGATGTCAAGAGATTGACGTCTCTCGGGGGCATGGTGGTGTTCCTTGTACTAGGCTACCTCACCTCCAAGTACCCAGCCAAAGTAAAATATTTTAATTAATGGTATTTTTGTAAATGTTGTTTTAGCTAATTTTACTAATCAATATGCATTACCAGGAACGACATTTTAACATTAACAAGTGATAGTTTGAGAGGCAAAACAGATGTCTGTTGGAGTTGAAAAACTAACTAAAATGGTTTTGGACTGATGATGGTGACAAATGCTCAAGAAGCTTAAGTAATTACGTCGCGATTTTCAGAAATCCGCAATAAGTACAAGTTCCAGCTAAGACTGAGGGCATCAGAGCTGCGATTATATGACAATGATTTAAGTTCATCATCATAGAAATCACTAGTGAGGAAGACATTGATTGCTCCCGCTACTGACTCACACTGTGTCGTTATTCAAGTGGTTGAAGCGAGATGTCAAAGACGAGCTTAAAAATAACGCATCTCTTCCCACGTGTTGAGGTTACAGGCCCTGGCAATCACCGTTTAGCCAGCGAATCCGAAAAGATAGGCATCAGAGATTGCCAATATAGCACCAAGGCCGGCCGAGAAAATCCCAGTTAAGCGATGCGGCCATCACATGCCATCAATTTCGAAACTTTGGGTCCCCTAAAGGTCCATTTTTGCTGCCGTTTTCAAGGGTGAATTCAATTAAATTCAATTAAAACACCGCATTTCACGAAAGACAGAGATTTAAGAGGAAGAGAGATATGACTTATGAACGGCCATGGATGAGCAATAATTGCGGAGTTAAAGCTTTGTTTTCCAGGCTTGGAATATGATCGGACGAAATGGCAAATGGGTGGCTTTTGGTCTGCAGATGACATTGGCGATAGGGAGCGATTGCATTATGAGTGTCTAAGTTGAGTCCAATCGCGTTGGGATCACGAACGGCTTCGAATACTTTAGCCGAGGATTTTATGAGATTTGTCTTCGGGAACAAATTTTCGTTTCCATGCATGCCTTTCCATCATTCAGCATCGCTTGTTCCAGGTGAACATCAGTTCCATGGATGCATTACTTCGTTGGCTTTGATTAATTAATAATATCATCGATCACATTGGCGTCAGTTGTACCGCAGACATTCTTTTCGATTTTAATTTTGTTGTTCCAAACATTCGTAAATACAAATTTATTTGTATTTTAACTTAATTAAGTGATTTTCAAATCAAATAAATTTTATATTGTAAACTTCAAAGAAAAATTCATCGAGAAAATGTAAGAAACAAACACGAATTGATAGTAATTCGTCTTAAATTTGTTCCACAAAAACTTGATCCCCACTGGCACAAGACAAACAAAAAACACAACAGTTTTTAAGCACCTTCAAAGATTCCAAGTTCTAATAATGGACGGATGCGTGTTGTGACCGTCTTTTGAAGTGTTGAATCGTCTGTCGATTTCAAAGACCTTTCGTGAATTGACTGTTATTTATTTTTTATTGTTGAGTTTAACTTTGAAAAACTTGATTTTGATATTTTAAAATCTGCTCACTTGAGTCGTCCCCACCCAAAAGGTTTGATGTCTATCCATGAGGAGTTTCTTTATGCGCTTCACAGAGCCACTTTTTATTTAGTTACTGGCTTCTTGGATATTATTATTATTATTTTAATTTTTATTGGCAATGATTTCTACGAGTCTTAATATTACTATTTTGAGATAGTAGATAAGATAAGATAGTAGATAAGATATATGTTGTTGCTATTAAAAGTAAATTTATTGATGAAATTTAAATCAAATTAAAACATTTCCAGGTGAGATGGCGCCCAGTATTCTGGGGTTTGGGGCTTCAGTTGACTCTCGGAGTTTTGATTTTGAGATGGACGCCTGGATTTCGCTTCTTTCAGTTCCTCGGCGATCAAGTTCGACAGTTTTTGGAATTCGCAGAAAAGGGATCTGCTTTCGTCTTCGGTAGTGAAACTTACATGGAACATCCCATGGCTTTCCAGGTTTTTGCACTTACCCGCATAATATTAACAATATATGTGATTAGCTACTACTAAGAAGACTAAGTAATTAATACTATTACAAGGATTGATGTGAGATATAATCATTAAGTAAGTTAATGTGGTTTTGGCCTTGTAGAAAAACGAAATAGTCACATATTTAATTAAAAAACTAATAAAATCTACTCTACCTCAAAAACAAGACAGAGATTTGTGGCAGATCCATTCGAGATAATGTTTCTGTCATTTTTCCAGGCAGATGAGTAACATGACTTTTATTTTTCCAGGTTTTCCCGATAATCATCTACTTCAGTGCAGTCATCAACATATTGTATTACTGGGGCGTCATGCAGTTCGTAGTCTGCAAGATAGCCTGGTTGATGCAGTTTACCATGGGTACTACGGCCATCGAGTCTTTGAACGCTGCCTGCAACATCTTCATCGGGATGGTTGGTGGACTTCAAACGAGTGATTGACCATTCAATTACAATAAGCACATTATCAACTCACTTATTAATTAATATATTGATCAAACTGTTATCGGCCAACAAAACATTTAGTCCGCCAAAGAGTAAAGCCAATAGTTCCTCAAGTGGAAAACTCATTTAAAATTAAGATATGGTAAATTCGCGTCTTTAATTTTATTTATATTTATAATTCTTCATACCAGGCCGAATCCTGCATAATCATGAAGCCCTTCCTATATAAATTGACCAAATCAGAACTGCACGCTGTCATGACAGGAGGTTTCGCTACAGTGGCAGGTTCATACATCGCCCTGCTCGTCCAAGTTGGAGTAAGAACAATGATTGCTATTTTTTAATGATACATCCAATATTGTTATTATTATTATTATTATCATCAATTACTATTACTAATTAAAACAACCGTTAATCTTTATTTCTTTCGAATCGAATCACTTCAAGATCTATGTTGGCTTTGAAAACCGTTCTCCACCGTTTTTTCTTTTCCATCTCCAGGCTTCCCCGGAGCACCTCATCTCGGCCGCAATCATGTCAGCTCCAGCTGCACTTGCCATGGCCAAGCTGAGCTACCCGGAGATCGAGGTCTCCCACACAAAGACGGAGGACGACGTACAGATGGAAAAAGCGTAAGGCAACATCGGTCAACTCATGTTTTAAATATCATTCGAATGTAAAGTTAAATTAGTTTTTAATTTTGACAAATTATGACTCAAAGTGCTTTTTTTCAGCCCAGAGCACAACATCATCCAAGCCGCTTCCAACGGAGCGATCGCAGCCGTCAAAGTCGTGGCGTCCGTGGCCGCCAACCTAATTGCCATCATCGGTCTGATTGAGTTCCTCAACAACGTGCTCAAATATTTCGGACAAATGGTGGGAATGGAAGACTTCTCGTTCGAGGTGAAATGAACTTATAGCATAATGCGTCTGGTATTTCTGCGAATATCGGAGTCTTCATCCTTGCAGACTATTTGTTCCGTCATCTTTTGGCCGTTGGCGGTGATCATGGGAGTTGAGATACAAGACGCCAGCAAAGTCGCCAGTCTGTTGGGCACAAAAGTCTTCGTCGATGAGTACATTTCATTCAATAGGCTGGTCGAAATGACGAAGCACGATGAAATAGCGGTGAGGGAATGACTTAATGAATGCATTTCCACTTTGTGGAACATTCCTGAATTAGTAAGATTTTGTCCAAAGGATCGCTCGAAGGTTTTGGCAACGTACGCATGTTGTGGATTTGGAAGCATAGCGGCCATGGGGATGTACATTGGAGCCCTCACAACAGTGGCGCCCAAAAGGAAAACAGACATCTCTCAAGTCGCACTCAGAGCCCTCTTTAATGGAAACATAGCAGGATTCTTGACAGCTTGCATTGCCGGTAAGTATGCCTCGAAAACCAGTGAATATCTACGTAATTGCGGGCAGTTAAAGAATTAATTTAAGGCAGTTAAAGGAATAATTTAGTAAAGAGAATTTAAACAAAAACCTCGCTCTTCTACAGGCATTTTGTACGACGGGGAATCCTTCAGATCCTTCATGATCGACTTGACTCCGACGATTATCAACTCCACATCGGTCAACTATACCTCGGTGTCCGCGTAATCAGCTCGGTTTTTACGATTCGTTTGTTTGTTTTTCACCTTGACTTTTGTATGTGAACATTTGTAGTTTGACTTGGAATCGATATAACTTTAGAAATTAAGTGAACTTCTCGCTTACTGCATTTCACTTTCACGAGTATAAGCTTTTCGCAACTGGCTACGGTTCACAGGAAACACGAGCGAGAATCTTCGAATTTAAGAGTTTTTCGTTAAATAACTGTATCATGACGCGTAGATTGCTCTCCCTAGATCACAATTTGTCACTCCCCGCGACTAGCAGACGATTTTCCTTATTTACTAATGGCGTCGAAGAAGGACGCCTTGTACGGAAACGACTATTTTCATGTTGATTTCTGAGTATATTTCATGAGTTATAGAAAACTCATCTCAAAATAATTGTCAATATTTAAGGAAAATGATTCCTATTTATTTCTGATTCATTTTGAAATATTTATCTTCTATGTCGAAATAAATTTCAAATCGATTGAGACAAAGACTGGAATTTGCAAAATCGTGATTGTCTCCATTTTCCTAGAATTATACAAATCTGGAATTTTAATAATTTACAGATAGGTCGGCTTTAATGATGCCTACATATTACCAAGAGCCAAGACGAAATGCTAAACAAAAGTTTTAATAGCGACATGAAGATGTTTACGTAAGTCTTTGAATAAAGACAGATAAAATCGGATATTACATGATTAAAGGATAAATTACAAGAATTACTTTACAACAACTTGAGAGGTAATGGCTGCAACTCCACATTACTATAACATACATTCTGTGACTAAACAAATGCACCATAAGACCTCGATCGAATGATGGCTGATTTGTTGTCGTCAAACCTTTCCTCAAAGTCGGTTTCAGTGCAGGTGGAAGCACATCGCTGCCTTTTTCTGTTTGTTGGATGAATCAAGAGCATGCACAACGTGGAAGACACAAAAGCCACAAGAAGTAGCACCCATATGGCTATGGACCACGGTGGTGTTGTAAGCAAATGACTAAACCTGATGGAAGTCTTGGAGCGAGAGGTCGACAGTTTCTCGATGTCCCTAGAAAGATTAATGTTTTAATTAGAAGTTTATTTATTTTTTGTTTGTTAACATAACATTACTTGAAACCAATAAACCTAGTCAAAATGATAAAACTTTGGTCCTTTCAAACATCACCAATCATCAACATAACATCTGTAACCATAGCTTTTCAACTTCTTGCAAATTTCTATGTTACAAACTGATAAGAGTATCACTACCATTATCAAATCATTATAATTTCCAACAACACAGCAGATGTTTTGGTCAAGGTCATCCTTAATGTCATAAAATAATGAATTAAATACTGCACCATTCAACCTTGCAACCATAACAAATTAACAGCAGACCTTCTCAATTTTCCGAACCAAATTTGTGGCATCGTCCCCGCCAAAGAACTCACCTGAGAGGGAAGTACTTGGTCTTGTGGATGATGGCACCCAAGGACCAGTGGATCTCGTAACCATCGAGATACTGGATGGAGGTGAGGTGTCTATAGGAAGCGGGGAAATTCAGTCCCTCGTGCAACACTTCCAGGATCCATGCCGACTTGAAGCACTGAAGCCTGGTTAGAAAAAGAAGGAGGAGTTATGGAATAATAAATTAAATAAATTAATAAGCGAGCTAATTAATTGTAGGTGTAACAAATAATAAATGAACAGGTAATTGTCAACAAGTGGTGGAAATCCAAGGCATCTAAAACATGGCTTAAAGAAGTGTAAGCAAAGGGCAATGGACCGATTCAGGTGGGTCTCGCTCACCTGTATCGCTGGGCATCGGCCTCGGAAAGCGGGAAGAATTTTTCCAGGACTCGATGATCGACCAGTCGGTTGCGCAATAGTCCTGCAAGGAGGGTCGTAATTAATTATCCGATCGATTGATAATTGCATTACCTGATTTATTACGGTGACATCATTTAATTTTTCAAAGTAATTACTTGCGATGTGCGTCACGATGTGTGGCTTGTTTTTTGTTTACAACCTCTCCTTTCAACATCGATCGACAATATTTTGACGGCCATTTTGTAAGACACGAGCGGATGAATTATTGATTGCGTGCATCAGATCGCATTGGAGGGTCGTGTCCCCTCAAACGCACCTGAGCCTTGTCCTTGAAGTAGTGAAAAGAATATGCTCCCCCGATCTCCAGCAAGTCCTGCATGGTGTAGTAGAACTCGGAAAATCCGTAGAACTCCACATTCCTGTTGAAATCAACCGGAATGAATATTCAACCACAAATTTGACTCGCAGATTTAATTGAAATGTCTAAAAGTAACTTTAATATTCATTAACGTCACTCTAATATGCTGGGTTCTTTTTATAAAATTACTTTTCAAATCCATCAAATCAATGTTAATAATTTTAAACTTTTTGACAAAATAGTAACTTTTATACTCATTTTAAAGCATAACAAACATAACAAATTGAAGATATTTGATTAAACGCTGCAAGCATGAACCTAAAAATCTTAGAGCTTAAACACTTTTCGACCTGAAGTTCATGTCGGGTAAGACGGCACCGTCGATGGAGCATCTCCTCCTGTTCGATAGGACGCAATCAACAGACTTCTTCAAAAATTGTCTCAGCAGCTGCCTACATTCTTCCAGTTCTCCGGTTCCGGTCAGCTGGAACGTCACTCCATTGGAGACCGATCTTTCCGGGCTGCCGAGCGGGAGGCAAGGGTCACCGATGCGGACGATGTCTCTGCAAAAGCATTACAATAATATATTCATTACTCCCGGGCATTGTTATATTTTAGAAAAATAAGCATCCCGAGCGTTGATGCGTTCGTCCGACTCCGATCGTGGCTTGGCAAAACACCACGTGTTGAAGGATCGTGGCTTGGCAAAACGCCACGTGTTGAAAATATGTGTTCACTCGAAGTGCCGCTCGCTCGTGTTGCCATTAATTTTGTGACGAGTTGTGACATCTTTGGAAATTTTTTCGGTTCAGTTTCCAGTACAGGAACACAACAATTTCGACGGTTCAGTTCTTCAAAATGTTGGGTTATAGTCTGTTCTTTAGAACTGGGTTCAGGCTCTTTCCCATCTCTAATTATCCTCATCCACATCATCATCGTAATGCTCTTAGAATTCTCGGCAGGCTCAATCGAGCATAAAAACCTTTATAAATTAAGATATGATCAAAGCCCATCCAACCCACCCTGCCTTAGTTGAAGAAGAAGAAGAAGATGCAGAGGAGTTATTCGTGCGCGACCTAACAAGCCACTCGACGTACTCGGAGCGTGTCCGATCGCTTCCATGCCCGAGGAAAGTCTTGGCGTAGAGTTTGTACTTGTGGCTGAACTCGTTGGTGGAGCAACCGAGGTTAAATTCAAAGAGGTTTCTTTTGACCTGAAGGGTTCCAATTATAAAGCCATATAAAATAATAACAATCATTGCTAATCAATTAATTTTGGTTTATTGGAAGCAAATAATTAACTAAAATGTATATCGCCTGCAAATTATTTTAGCACTATATTAGCACTTAGCTGCAAAGAAGCAGAAACCAGGGCTGCTCTCGATCACAAAAATGTACCAACCCTGGGGTCGTACACGGAGTAAGTCTGGGGTAATTCCAGAGCCACTTGGAGGGAGGCTCCACCCAAGTCGAGCATACCGACCGTCTTCTTCCTGACGTGGATCTTTCCAGAAACTTCGACCGGTATCAGCGGATCGTCTGATGAAAGAGTTGCACATCGCTCGGTTAATTTCTCGAACGGAGACAAATTTACCATTGCACGATGTTTTGGAGCATGTTCGTTTCATTTTGTAAGTTAATGTTAACTTAATAATACTTAATTAATAATAATACCACTAATGTGGTAATGTAAGTTGCTGGCAAATTAATATTGTTCGTCAGCTGTGATGTCATGAAAAATCACAAACATAAACTAAGCAACGATTTACGATCTTTTCTTGAACAACAAAAACACGAAAAATCTGTCCACAACCATTCAATTCGTGGCTAAATTTTCCAAGGGCTTGGTTGATGGCAGTCCAAGCATAGATGGCCTCATCCTCGCCCGATATTACTTCGACATGGGAGTCGTAGAAGATGAAGTCGTAGTCCAAGCCTACGTCTGTCCTCAGATCGTTGAGCAGAGCTTCCTGCTCGCTGTTAGGAAATTAATTGGGAATAAATGCCGGAGTTTGGCAACGAGACGGTCGAAGGAAAGTGTCACGACTGATGGTAAAGCATTTCATTTGACATTCGACTATAATTCACACCTCGACATCATTTTCTCCGTGCCATTAACAATGCATCTGACAGACTACCACGACATTGCATTTGAGACAAACTTCAACGATATCGACAACAACAAACATTCTAGTGACAGCACAAGTCCTCGTTAGCATTCTTGAGTCTCATTTACACCGACTCATTCACTCGAAAACTGGATAATTCACTCTAAAATCCAAACATTATCACCATTCACAGCCTGTAAAACTCATGCCACCTTGTCCTGAAAACTTTCAAGCACTCACTCACTCGGAAGGTAAGAGCCTCAGGCCGGCAGTAGCAAAGATGTACAGTGGAGTCTCCTTGATCTTGTGATGTGGAATATTCCCAGCTGCAAACTCCAGCAATGGGGACAAGTAGTTGCTGGCCTGTGATGGTTGCTTATGCAGAGATGAAAGGCCTTTTGAAGGAATTGTTGAAATTGTTTAATTCTTTTGCTCTTTGTTTTCTTTATATATTTTTTAATTTAAATTGATTTTGTGATTAATTTTAAATAGCAAAATTATTTGACAGAATTAAAATCAAAATCTTGTTTCGAAACAGAATGAACAGGCAAACAGGTCTCACCAGGTTTGATTTTGAAAGCGACGGGACGGTCTGTGAAATTTCTCAGGATCTTGATGTTCAGCAGGTGATCAGGATGGCCTGAGTGAGGCTGCCAGTGGTAAACAAAAACCCTACTTCCACTGCTGCCACAGTCCACAACAACTCCATAGTTAAGACTGTCATTGGCCTTCCTTTCATCAGAAGATGTGACAATATCCTGAGGCAAGGGCCTCGTTTTGGTTGCAAGGGCTATGGGCCCCCACCATTCAGTAATGCGTTGGAAGACATATGGACTGATAAATAGTATCACCAACACTATCAAGATGGTCGACGCTTTTCTCCATGGAATAAATTTTTTCATGAAATATTCTTCACCTTGATTGTGAACAATTTAAGAGAATTAAATGAAATGGCACAAAATTCTCGAAAAAAAAATGTTTTACAAGCAGGTTTAAGAAAACGCACCCTAAGCATCGGTATCTAGAAATGTGTAGGGCCTAGGAGTTGAGAAACTTGTCTCCTGGTTACAACAACAAAACCGAACGTTGTCACGCAGGCTTGAAGGCTTTGTATTAACAAAGTATTTTATTCGCACTGAAAAGTTATCGTAACAATTCCTTTAATAAACTATCAGTCAAGTGGACATCATTCCCGTTCAGTCGTTCCAAATTCAGGAAAAGTTCAGAGTTTATTAGATTAAAGTCCCTTACATAACCGAGATGATCCGGACTTAGAAGCTCCGAGTAGCACACCCACCGTATTTAAATCCACGTAAACAAATGCTTGGACAAACTTTTTAACGCGATGGAAATCAATAAATTAAATTATTTCCCTGAGAACTCATTTCCTTTGTCACACATGTAAATGACTTGATGCAAATTTGTGTTCAAATTAAAAAATAGTTATTGTAGACTAACTCTAGAAAGATGACTCAAAACATATGGCAGTATCGACGATAATGATAATGATTCTGAGTTTGGTTGTAGGGAAGTATGTTCAAAGACAACTTTAAGACCACAAATACCAGAGCCACACATACGCTTTTTTAGTTCAAATTTATTTAATTTCTAAATGGCCGAGAGAAGGCCATCTCTAATTCTCAGCACAAAACTAAATACAAGTTGTAAATCAAACATCGTTCAAAATAATAGGACGGTACTACTAGAAATTACCAGCCTAATCACTTTATATCATAGGTCACATTATACTTTAAACAACCAACCAACCAGATGAAAATCACAACAATTCACAACATGAATTGAGATGATCCAACGAGTTGCTTTGATCAGCCAACCTGACATCATTATTCACAATAATTACTGGATCACTCCCACTCTCCATGCTACCAATTACACATAGTTATGTTTGTTCAATTGAAAGAAGTTGCCCCTGAAATGGACAGTTACTTGTTGTGGAGTTTCAAATAATTCGGTTCAATGCAGCTACATCTCCTATACAATTCTGTCAAAATGCATTGTTTTAAGAATAAACGAGATGTCTTGTATAGTATAAATCATTCTTATCGTCCCAAAATGATATTCATGTCAGCAATGATAAGTAAACCAGAGTTAATTTTAATGGGGAAAATAATCTACGCTTTAAACGGGGGCTGCATTTATTGAAAAATCATCAAAAATGATTTTATTAAGCATTTTGGTTTATGTTTTCAGATTTGTGACCTTCCTCGGAATTGGGAAAGAAATAAGCCAGATGATTAGATATGCTATCAAGCAAGGCATGGTCGTAACGCTTGCTGTTGATGATAAAGTAAAGCATTTCTACCGATGCCTAAAAGAGAAACACATTTTATCACGATTTGATTGCTATTAACGTTTCAACAAGAATTTCAAAGCGAAACTCACCTGGTCGTTATGTCCACCTCTCAGCATCCTAATTAAATTCTCCATGTGGAATTTTTGGTGATGAGATAAAAAGAGGAAAGGGCTGTGGGCGAATTCAGTTGCATTAAAATTAAACCATAATAATAAACTACAATTACATAATATTCGATCCACTATTTAATCAATGAAAGGAAGTTTAATTAATCATAGCTGGTCTCACCAATTCCTCAGCAAAGCTTGAATAGCCCAATGAACTTGACCTTTCCCCGAAGAATGTTCTAGGAATTTATTAATGTATTTCGTAACTGGGGATGTTGAGTGTCTAAAAACTTCAGCAATGTAACCGGAATGAAGGTCTTTAAACTGAAATAAAAATGCAGATAATTAACTATTTAAGAAATACGACTAACTAGCTAATACTCACCTTTATTACATTGTCCAGTAACAACCATGCGGTATGCACTGCGTCCAGTAATCGCATGCCTTTCATGAATTTGTGATAGTATGAAACCTTCTTTTCCTCACTAATAAGCTGCGTTGAGGGTTCAATATCATTACAATTGTTTGATTTTCCAAAGTATTTCTCCATCAGCCCAACTGTTTCCTCTTTAAAATCAATGTATTGTGAGCACAGGTCATGCGCTGGCAGATATGAGCTGACATCATAAACGTAGTTACTTTCTAGTGTCATCATGCATGTGGAAGGGTACCTTTTGACCTTCTGAATGTTAAAAGATTATAAAATATTTGTTTAAAGAATATTACCATTGTTAATTTAAGTATGCGTAGGAAGATATTATTCACAAAGCAGAATAAGTTCACCTCAAAAAACAGAAAAACACATTCGACAATGAATTTCGAGAATGCCATCAGAAAGATTCCACATCTGGAATTTGCTTCAGGATTGTCCATTTGCGAGGCGTCGAGAAAAGTACTCATGAAGATGCCTTTAATGAAATCCTCAATCCGTTGTATCTTCTCATCGTCGTTTCTTGCTGAGGTGAAATAACTGTAGAAGTGGTTGAAACACATATCGTTGTGTTCATTTTCAATGAACCACTTGTACATGCAAATAATCAGAAACCGTACATATTCTGAATTATAGCATCCCTGTAAAATCAATTGATTCCTAGAAACTGACCTCACAACTATCACAACTATTAAAATATAAATAATTAGCTATCAATAAAGCGATCTTATCTTAATGATAAGAGAAAATGATGCAGTCTGCTAATGTGGATGGTGATGACCACGATTTCAAATTGCAATTAGGCGTTGCATAAATTGACATCATTGTGTCATTATCATGTATCATGATATCATGATATCATTTTGTGATGCTGCATCCACTCAACGCATCTGGAGCCAGTTCTGATGTTTAAATATATGTATAATGGACAAACCTCATTTTGATGCATGAAAGCTTCTAAATAACTTATCTGGGATGGTAGTAAAACATAGCGGAAGGGTAATTTTTGTAATATAGTTATAGCTGTTGAAAATTTAGAGTTATTATAAAATCAACGTTTAGCTTGTTGAATCATTACTAACATTATAGAAAATTATGACAAATTAATAATGTTTAATAAATTGATGCTCCTACACAGTCGTGACAACCATAAAGCTCTTCTTGCTTCGTGTGGGCTCTCATATTCTGACATCTCTGGCAAATGTAATAGCCATAAGAATGCGATCACATCTGCAATGGAGTTTTTCTTCTTGTAAAAATGTTTTAAAACTTTCAATAAAATTACTTTCACTTTTAATAATCATTACAATGAAACTCATGGGAGTTAAAGTTCTTCATGTCAAACTGCTCCTTGATCGCCTTTCTATGGTTAAGAGCAATACTGAACGCCTTCATGTAACGTTCCAGGCTCCTGTGTGGATGTAGTTTTGCTGTCAGTAATCTGTCAGGTGAATAAACATTAGCTGATAAGTATTATATTTATTGTCCAAAGTACAGCGTTATTACTTTGTATGTATTTAGTAAAAACAAACCATCTATTATTTTAGTGTTTCATCAAATCATGTAAAAAAACCAAAATGATTATTTCTTACTCCAGTGTGCCATACTTTCCACTATACTCTTTGAAAGTATGCTCCGACATTTGATCGAGTAACTGAAAGAAGACCATGGCCACATCACGACCAAAATCGTACCGCTAAAAATATTAAGTTATATAAATTAATTCTATTCAAGTTATGCAATATATTAAAGTTATTAAAGTATCGAGTTTATAAAGTTTATAAAGTTTCGAACTGTACCACGTGAAAAAAGGCTTGGTGAAGCGGTCCATAGCATGACTCGACCAGATAATTGATCTTTTCTTGTGAGGACATTTCTATGTGAGCAGGTACAAATTAATTATATCTTTTAAATATTAATTATTATTTAATAGTAACGCAATAATAATAATAATAATAATGATAATAATAAAAATAATTGTCAGCTATTAATTGTGTGGCGTTTTTCTATTAATTAACTGCTCTCATATTTGTTACGCTGGACAGCGCTGTTGCTACATTAATTCAATAAATATGCCAATCTGACGGCGGAAGCGCGCTCTTCTTTCGGTTGATCCTTGAGTTATATTATTATCTTACTTTTTCTGATGCTTAATTGTATTGTTGCAGTGAATTTGATACAAGTCAACTCTAAACAGTACAAAAAACATATAAATATACAATTTAAAACCAACTTGTCCCTGCCACAACTTCACTGCAGTCCTCTTTGTAGATTATGTCATCGATTTCAAAGAGAGTAGAGTCTGACACTTTAGGCAGGAGGGAACTGAACGTTTATAAGTTTTATTACATATTCAAAGCAAATTATGAGAAATGTTTTCTTGAGTATTAATGAAAATGTTAACAATGTTTTTAATCTAAAGTGGATAACCTCAGTTGCTTTGCGAGTTCTCTTAACCTTAAGTAATCTTCTTTTGATATTAACTAAAAGCAAAATATTGAAATGAATTCGTTGAATGTAAATTTTATTTCCTTCCAGTACTAACAAATGACTGTTCATATCCAATTTCCAATTTCTTTTCCAGTGATTTCAATTCCTCAACTAAAGTTTGTAGATCTGAAGATGCATTAAAACTAATTTGAACGTCGCAATCAATTAGTGCATTGTTAATTAAACTTAAACTTTGCGTTTTTGATAATTGTATTAGTCCTACCTGGTTCATTAGACATTGTGAGCTATTCTTTCGATATAAAGAAATTTTCACGTTATAGTTTCTAATAAATTGCTTTGCACATTAACAGGATTAACAGGGTAGTTTTAAACCAAAGAGAATGAATGTTTTATTTCTGTAATAGATTTAAAAAATTTATAACTCGTAATTTCTTGATTCTCGCAATTGATTGGTTCGCTAATCGTAGCTTGTTATTAATAATAACAATTTGAAACTCAAAATAAACAAGCTAGTTAATGAATTTCGAGCAGAACTACAGAGTGAGTCGGAAGAACAGGTCACTGTTAAAGTGAAGGAGAAACAGATGACAAATACGTTGCCATTTTTCCACATTGACGAGAAGTTGGAATGGACGATCGGGCTTCTAAATTTTCCAGGTTAGATGGGCACTGAATTAATTAGTATATCATTATTAATTAATTATTGTTAGCGGCGAAGCACATTAAAATGTGTTTAAAGTTTTTTTTTCAAAACAAGATCAATTTCGAGTTTTGCAAGTTTCAAGTTTTTGCCCTCAAAGCACGAATTCTATTTACATAAAGCGACAATTTTGTCACAAGTGAAAGTACTGCAGTGGAAAGAAAACAATGAAAGTCACTGAATTCATAGTCAGAACATGCGCCAACGAGAAACTAGGATAAGATTACGTGATTGAAAACTATCGTATCTAAGTGTTAAACATATTCTAGACTATATTGAGGAGAAGAAAATAACGAATACAATAAATAACTTTTAAATAGTTTCTAAGATGATCCAAAAAGATTCAAATAAATATAGTCCGGTCACTGTGCGACTGATCTTCAGTGTGCCATGGCGGAGAGCTGCTGCAAGAAGGACTGAGTGAACTGCTCTGTAAACATGGCACATCCCTCCAGCTCAAAGACGACTGACGACTGGCTCAGCGACTCATCCTTGAAGCCTGCCAAGAAGTTGGCCGAGGCCTCCATTTCGAAGAACTCGTCCACTTCGTTTGGATTAAGTTCAGGAATGGCGAAGCGCTTTTCGTCCATTGTGACCGGAAAGAAGGACTGATTGTTGAGATCGTCGCTGGCAGGAGAGGTGGCCAGATAGTTTGATCCGGGTGCCGGAGACCAGGTCTGCTGCCTCTCTGGTGTTGGCATGGTGACAAAATCGCTGGAATAGCTGAGGCAGTTGAGGTTGCTGCTGTTATGGACCTCTTTTGCTTGACTGAAGACTTTCATAGAACTATCAATGGTGATTGGGTTAGATTGAAGGAGCTGGTCACTGGTGTTCATTGGAGATGCATTATTGAGACCAAAGTTGCTGAGATCAAGCAAGAGGCCTCCGTTCTGCCCGTTGAGAGCGGTGAGTTGATTCCTATCCGACAGCATTCCAAGAAGACCCAATGACGCTGAGTTTTTCAGTCCTCCATCTTTGAAACCGTTGTTCTCGGACGGCTTGTCCAGTTTTGTCATTTTTATTATCTTTTCTGTTTCTGGCTTCTGCATTTTTCTCTTCAACTTTTCCATAAGTTCGCTCCTATCGCATTTCTTCTCTTTGGCAACTCCGACTCCACCGCTGGCGCTGTAGAAGACCTTCTTGTCCGAACTCTGGCTTGAACAGTACTGCTCCAGGTAACTTATGGTGTTCATCTGGTGGAGCAACTCTTCCTTGTCGTCCATGCCCATTTCGTTGGGACAGATCACCTGATTCCAGCAAACGATTCGAGCCTCCGATGGACTCAACTCGATGTTACTTTCCTTTTTCATGATCAACTGAAGGCAGAGCATCTCCCCTGACTTTGACTGCATTCGCAGGCACAGAGAGCAGGTTGCTTCCAGAGCAACTTGTTGGATTACTGGAAAGATAGTTTGTAAGTATTAACAGTTGGCTGATTATTATCCGCTGAATCGATAGGCTCGCTAATCGATATGTTAAGAAAGTATTTTCTTTAACTTTAAAACGCCTTGTTCAATGCCACTGTTTCATTGAAACTTAAATTTTAAAGTGATTACAAATACTTATGAAAATATTATTATTATTATTATTATTATTGTTATTATTATTATTATTATTATTATTACTATTAATCAATTATTTAAAGAAATAAATGAGAAGTATCATTAACATTCTTTATGCTTGTTGACGGCCAACTCAATATCATCTGGATGGATCATCTCATACCAGGATCTTGCGGACAACTCTTCTTTGGCGTATCCCAGGTGGTGTTCACCGCTAATTGTTACATTAATTGATTTTTAATTACTGTTAAAATTAATATTAATATTTAAAAACCATTAATATTATTAATCAAAAATTATGAAAATAACAAAAAATTAAACTTAATGTAATAGCGAAACTTTGATTGTCTCATCAGAAAGCCATGACTATGCTTGTCATACAGCTGAAACAGGTTTTGAACACGTTACCTTCTGACTAAAGCAAGAACGAAACAACATGTCTACTTCTTTCTTGTAAAAAATCCTACTGACTTGTGGTCAATACTGTCGAACTTCATATCCAAGGTGTGGACGCTTTTAAAAATCATGGTGTCGAACACGAAAGAGGGATCAGATGCCATCATTGGGTTGAGGCGGGGCGTGCACAGGGCCACGAAATATGCCCTCTTCGACAACTCGTTAGCTACCATTTTGCGTCCGAAAATTCTCATTTTCTGAAAATTAATAGTATGTTTTTCTAGTGATATGTATGAAATTATTTTAAATTGTTGTTAAGCAACAATAAACAACAATAAGTATACAAGAAGTTGAAAGGTCAGTTTACTTTGTAGCGATCGAAATTAGGATTTCTCCGAGGGTGTCTGAGCATGCCCATTCGACAAGTGAAGGCGAAGGTCGAATCCTCTGCCAGCGAGGACTGATCCCCAAACGAATAAATGGTCTTGAAAACTTGCTGGTCCATGTTATGAACCAATTCGTATATTGTCTCGGCTTGGGTGACAACATCCACCTTTAAAACATTATTGTTATCATTATTATTATTTAATGGTCTGATCTTGAATAACTATAAATACATCTTAAATGCTATGTAAAAATAACTAATTCAAGTAATAAAGAGAGGATACTTGGGAAGCTACATGTTAGAGTGGACATCTATCTATCTGCCTATAAGGGTGCCTACCTATCTACATTGGGTGAAAAATAATAAAAACAAAAACAATATCAAAATCCAAAAGGAATAACCATGGAATGAGCTAGGTAGTCAGTAACATTGTCGGACACGTAAAATATCCTTCCTTTCAGATCTGTGATGATCATAAAACCTGGAATGGCCTGGAAAAGATGGGGTAAGAATGAAAAATGGTGACGGTTGATGAGACCACCATCAAGGCGAATAGAATATCAAATAATGTTGCCCAGCATAATCGACAAATTCGATTTAGATACAGGGTATAGTGTTCGCAACCTGGCCTTTCCTGTATACCTTGCTCAGAGAGCAGCTTAGTCTTAAGCGATATGTAATATTGCAATAAGTAATATGTTGCAATTATCTGAGACGAAATCATTCATTAGGAGAAGGTGCTACATCAACAAGACGTTGTTCAATTTCCAGTAAGTCTCTCTCACTTGAGTGAAATCGAACGGATGAAAGTCTTCTGCCATTGAGTCTTGCACTAAAGAAGATAATAAAAATTCCTTGAAACATTTCGAGTTTCACAGAAAATCGGGCGCGGTTCTATTGAAAATGCGCATTTCTGCCCATTCGATTGTATTTCGCTTCGGATAAAAAAAGCACTAAGATTTCCATGGAAGTTCAGTGACACATTGTTCTTGAACTGCGGATGAATTTTGCTAATGTCTCCTTTCGATGAAGGGCTGAAGAATTCCATTCATGTGCTGCAACGGCTCACCTCAAAACCAATGTGAGATTTTTTTGCATTCTATGAAATGTGAATCATTCGGGTTTCTACGCTTCAGTGGATTCAAAACACCATCGCCTATTGTTCGGCTTTTAGCGGCGGTATGAAGCTCCTTTGAGCAACATGTGCTCCGTAGAATCCGCCGCTGCCAACGAGGCAATACGATCATAGTTGGAACTTCCAATGATGTGATTCATAAGTTGCTGTCGTAATGGAACCATTCACTACTTTGACTTGTATTTTGTTCTGCTGCCCATGAGTGTGCTTTGAATGTTTCCCTTCAAATCGGTCAATTTTGGGCGTGTCTGATTTTGTGGCGCTGCGATTTCTATGAACTTAGGAGTTAAATCATTCTCTAACTGGAAAAACTTCCTTTTGCTTTGATAAAAATAACTTATTTAACAGACAATCAGCTCTATTCAAAAATGTTTCACTATATTGTTAAGCATGTACAGCTTTAATAGGTCGAATTGCATTTTTCTTTTGGAACCCCAAATTAACATTTTAGTAAGAAGCCGTTTTCATTAAATAAAACTTTCTTTAAATGTCAATTGAGTCAAACAGGACTTACTTGAGTTGAGAAGATTGGACTTGCCAATGTAGGCCTTACAGAGGGACATGACTTGGAGCTGAGAGAGACGACTCCGAACTTGTTCTTGTAATGGAAGAAGGTCCCTTATCATAGATATTTCACAGTTAATGTTCTCTCGTCTTTGCTTCGAGGCTCCTTTGGTCGACCTGGGTAGAACATTGATCACAATGTGATTGATTCTTTGGTTGATTTGCGAACCAAAACATCTAAACTCATTAGGGACAAAATGGCGAGTACATTTTAAGCATTATTGAGTAAAAATACCTTGATGACATTGTCGAAAGCATATTGTCGTGATGTTTTGCAAATTCAATCAAAAAGACTGTTTTCTCTTCAAACTCGGATATTTTCAGTTAGTCCAGCTAACTTGAATATCTATCACTCGTTGAAAAACAAAGTTAAAATAGGAGCGATTCGAATAGGCCAGCTATCGAGGAGATGTTTGGTAGACCAGCTACCAACAAAATCTAACTGAGTTCCACTCCTGTCGAAACGCCACAAGAAATGAGAGCAGATCCTGTTGGGTAGTTGGTTTTTGGGCGAGCCGATGATGTCACAGCCTAGCTAGTCATGAGGCTCGGATATTGTCCTAGCTGAGAGCGCTTCGAATCGCTAGTATAACCTTAGTTCGTTTATTCGAAGAGAAAACTTTCTGGGAAGGTCCACGTTGGACTTGAAGGGTGTTCGTTTGAACTTCATTGTAGACCTGGATTCGAATGGAATGAGCTTCTGAGAATGTGCCACTCGAAGTTCTCAGATATTTCGCAGGATCAACAGCTCCTAACGAAGGGGCAGGCAGTGACTCACATCGAACAAGAGGAATAATAAGACCTATTAATTGTTACTGTTATAATAGATTTAACAACAGTGTTGTTAAATTTAGATTCAACAGCCACTCAAAACATTAGTAAGCCATTACATCCTCTTTAGGCAATCGCCTGTTCTTGGATTGGGAATACCAGACTGGGATGATTATGAACATAAATGAGTATGTTCAAGCGGCTTATTCGGCCAACAGTCGAGCTCAAATGAATCAATTAATTCAGATAATTTCAATAATTCCCTCATTCCCACGTTATTTCTTTAAAAAAAAAAAAAAAACTTAATTACAAGATCATCGCCATTTTATTTTCTTTCATCCTGTTTTGCCAAGTTTTTGGACAAAGAATTATCACTCTCTTATTTTCGATCGATTTTAACAACGATTCGTCGTATTTAAATAGATGTGCACTGTCGTTTTTGGGATTCTAAGTTCATTCAGAATCATTCATCCAGATTGTTACAAATTACAAAATTTAGGAGGCCATCTGCCTATTTTGGTGTGCAACAAGAATCAAAGCTATTGACAATTTTGGTAATGGAAAAGCAAAAAGGTCATGATTTCGAGGTCCCCTTTGAGGCAGAGGCCCGGGCCAAGTGGTCCGTCTGCCCCAAACCCCCTGATAGGCCCTAGCTAAGTTACATCACAAGGTCTATCCACTTATCAGTTCGTATTTTTTAAAGTACATTTAGGACACAAGAGAGTGAATCGTATTGTTATATATAGTAAAAACAAAACAAAACAAAAGAACCAAGTAAGCAAGTAAGGTTTGGTGATTGGACTTTTGAAACGGTTGTAAGGAATCAAGTAAATAAATCGCTAGGGCACTTAATTGCAACCACAACAAGTAGTCGTGTTATTATTAATTAGATTATTTATTAAAAAATTTGCAGCTTATTTCATGATCGAGCAAGAGAAAGCAATTTAACTGTTCACAGAAGTAGTGCGTGAGAAAATAATTACTTAATTGACTCACTAAATACAAGTCGAGCTTCCTAACCCTAATTAGCTTCCCAAATCATAAACTAAAGGTGAACTTAGAGGTCGAAAAATTTTTTGATAAACTCTTTTGACAGTTAACACCAATTAATTTGAAACTTTTAAAATGATTTAAAGATTATTATGAACACATCTGTAATGAACAGAAACAATTTATTGTAATTAGAAAAAAGATTATTTGTCCATTATCCAAGACCTCAATCTTCTTCGCCAATCCAAATGATTGTTGATTGTTGTGATGTTTTGATAATCCGTGGCTGTCCACAAAAACAATGTTTCCCGGTAATCCATTATTTCAAACTGTCGAATAACTGATGTCACAATTACTGTCTTAATTGTCTTAATTATGAAATAATAACTATATACAACTCAATGACACAATGATAATGTATTAACAAATGTTACACAATAATATTGTCATTATTAAGACAGCACCAATTCACGGCGTTATATTTTAAGGTCATAATTACTTGCTTAGCATGCATATGACTCACTCATTCTGCCAATGTTCATGTAAAGTCCGATGACTTTTGTCATTTTCGATTTTATGATCGCTTTTATCAAGCAGTTGCTCCAGAAGACCAGGGTAAGCTTATTCGAAGAGAAGACCTTCTGGGAAGGTCCACGATGGACTTGAACAGTGTTCGTTTGAACTTCATTGTAGGCCTGGATTCGACTGGAATGAGCTTCTGGGAATGTGCTCGATGATGATGATGATGATGATGATGATGATGATGATGATGATGATGATGATGATGATGATGATGATGATGATGATGATGATGATGATGATGATGATGATGATGATGATGATGATGATGATGATGA
>MPNW01000540.1:107587-112587 GCA_011800805.1 Hirudo medicinalis
CAGAGACACCGCAAGAAATTGCTGTGACGCTACAAATAATGGCAGCACCGGCTGCCTGTGACGACGTCGACGACAACGCCGATGCTGCTGCTGATGATGATGGTGATGGTGATGATGATGATGATGATGATGATGATGATGATGATGATGATGATGATGATGATGATGATGATGATGATGACGACGACGACGACGACGACGACGACGACGACGACGATGACGATGACGATGACGATGACGATGACGATGACGATGACGATGACGATGATGATGATGATGATGATGATGACAAGAACAAGAAGAATAAATATTGCTATTTATCCGTCATTTATAAATAATGAAATCAAGTAACAATCCAATAAAGAGGCAGCACTTGTTAATTCAACGGATCGTCTCACGGTAAGGCCACCATTTTGAAATTCATGACGGGTTCCAAGCAATTATGACTTTAGAGAAAGTTGATTACCTCGGTTGGAGCTAAAAACAAAAGACATTTAGAGTGATTGTTTGAAGTTTAAAAAATTATGCTAAAAACGAACACATATCGAAGAAACTCACGACTACAACACAAATGACTAAAAAGAGAACTTTACGCTTAAATGAAAAGAAAATGATCCTAAAGTTTGTGGATCAAATGGACATATTTTATAAGCTGAGGTAGGAATATCATTATCAGTATCGCCCCAGGCGCCGACACCACTACAACAAGCCAGGCCTCTAATTCGATTAAATATTGTGTATTTTGTGTATTTAGCCGATATTTTGAGTGCCTTTTGTATCCCAATGGGATGTGAAGGCACTTTAATCGGTCTACCATTTATATAGCGCCCCTACCCCAGGGCGCTCCCTGGCGGTGCAGGCTGGGTTGCGAACATGACACATTACGACTGTTACTATTACGACCGCATGCAGGAACGCAACCCATTCGGCCAACCTGCACGCCAAATATTGCATAAATAAAATATAAAAATATTGCATACAATATTTTCACGAATCAACGTTAGCTAAAGATTTGGAGTAAACGCAAGTATTAAAAACGTAAATCACAATAAGAATGAATTTTAAAGAGCAGTAAAAGTACTTTAAAGCAATACGCTATCATAAAACACTTTACTTAATTCTTCGTCTTAGAGACGAAGTTCAAAGAAGCAAGGCCTCGAAATCTACATTAATTTCCGAAAATCCAAATAAAAGTTGAGATCGCAAGAATGAAATCACAACGTGATTAATACAACGAGATAACGATGCAATTGGCATTAGCATTAACAATGACAACAATGAAAAAAGCCATGACTTGACGATGACGACAGTTGAACGATTACAACAAAACTGTTACTAATTCTTTGTCATGATCTCCCGGTCATCCGCTCAGCAATCCCTCGTGAGTAATTAGAGACAAATTATCAATTTCAAACATGGAATTCTAAATATATCCAGATGTCCATGGTTCGTAGAGCATTTGGTCTTCGCGGTCCATTCTTGTGGGGTTCGTGTCTCCTCCCGAGTGTTTATTTAAGTTGAAGATGATAATTCTAGTAATAGTAATGACATTGTTGTGTTAGTTGTATAATATTTATTATTATTATTATTATTATTAATGCTGCTTTGTTTTTTCTTCTTAATTAAATTTCACATTTTAAGTGCACAATCCTCGCGTGGAGGTCAATAATGAATAGCTTACCGAATTCGTTCGAATTTCTGAAAGTTTGAACTGAAAGTTTTACTGAAATCTCTCGCAACGAGAGTTGTTTTCGCTAGTTTTTTAATTGTGTTTGCTTATACTTGATGTTTGAAGCCAATTCCTGAAGTTTTCGACCGACGTGTCATTTTTCGACAATTTGTAAAAAACAAAAATCCTGAAATAATTCAGGCTTTGTACCTTCCCTGGGATGGTTTTTTAAATCAAACGACTTCCCAACTTAAATTGTGAGCATTGGCAAAGGGAGATTTGATGTCCCGCTATCCCTGCCGGTTTGCCCCTTGATATTTTTCTACATCCGTATAATTCATAATACAGCTCCAGTAAATTAGTAAAGCTTTCGACAACGATCTTTAACATTTTATGAGTTTCTTCAACAATAAATTACAATTGCCTTTTGTGTGAAATTAAATGTTTAATTACACTGTTGCTACACTCTTGCAATATTTATGTACACATCAAATAAAGTGTGTCTCCCCTCACCTCTGCCGATTTTAAAATCCTGGCTAAGCCACTGTTTGTGAGTTGATGCCGATTCGCATTGGCTCATTTATTTATAGTCCAACCAGTTGGTTAATAATTATTTTGGCCCACCTTTCCTAGTGAATATTACAGAAATGAAACTGCTTTAATTTTACTTTTAAGTTCAGACTTTGACCTCGTAACGCACTAAATACTCTGCGATCATTATCACTTTTCGAACTGGCGAATGATTTGCAACGAATTTCTATGTTCATTGTTCGCCTGCTTTGCTTCTTCATCTTGATCTACGCAGAGACAACATCGGATCAACGGACCAAGAAGACAAACTCTCTTTGTTGAATTTGTTATAAAAATAATTTCTTATTTGCCGTGAAACTGAAAATGTCATTACTTCTCATTTGGTAGGAAAGTATAAAACAATGAAAGAATATGCCAAAGTACTACAAGTTCTACAAGACCTAAAAACTTGAAAGGTTTACACCGCTAACTATTGAACAGTTAATGCACTGTGAAAACTCTATTTATACGTATTTATAAAGAAAACGGAATACATTCATTTTCAAATTGCTTGCTATCAGACTCTTGTCAGTTCTGCAAACAATGGAAAATTCGTCGATCAGTACATTTTCAGAAACGCACGGCAGAGAATTCAAATAACAACCAATAACCAAATTCAATCAAAGGGTGACATTATGACGAAAGTAGTCGCTCGCTATCAACTATACCTGGATGCTTGAGAAAATGTTTTAGCGGAATGCTGTCTGGATCGTTGGAGTCCTCGACTGCAACTGCTGTCAAACTCTGAAGCCTTTCCCTCTGCTCTCTCTTGAATTCTTCCTCCCTCTCCCTGTCCTGTTCGATGAGCTCTTTCTTCGACAGGTGATCCACGATGCCAGCTCCAAACGAGTCACCAAGGACGTTGACAGAGGTACGTATCCTGTCTCTGGAATGCGAGGAAATTAAATTTGAAAATACGGAGATTTATATGGAACATTTTTGAAACAATTTGTTTAAAAGGCAAAACTACTTTCACAGTTTTTTAAATAAAAAAGAAGTTATATCTGTATGTAGTTTTATATTGCCATCAGTGCTTTAAATGAAAATGTACAAGAAAACTATCGTGAAAGATTCATACAGAAGCCAGTCCACGGCTACAATGAGACTGATGTCTTCGGTTGGAAGTCCAACAGCTGTCAAGACGAGGATCATCGTGACCAGACCTGCGCTTGGAATGCTGGCTGCCCCTATACTGGCCAGGGTGGCTGTCAAACTTAGGATAAAACAAAACAAAATGAAGAATTTAAAAAAAAATTGTTTTTTTTATTAATCCATTTAGAAACCTTAAGGTCGCTTTTTGTTATTTTATAGAATTAAGTCTAAATTTTTTAAATAAGCATAACAGTCATTCTCTTCTCTGTATACCTGACTGTTATCACCTGTCCTGCACTGAGAGAAATGCCATTCATCTGAGCAATGAATATGGCTGCCACAGCTTCGTACAAGGCAGTTCCATCCATATTGACAGTTGCTCCAACTGGGAGAACAAACCTGGTGACCCTTCGATCAATTCCGAGGTTGTCTTCCAGACATTGGAATGTTACTGGCAGGGCGGCCGTGCTGTGCGTAATATTTAGCTGACTGGTTAATATTGATCATAACACGGACAATGACTTATAATAAATTAACTGACTATCATTAAATCACTTTTAAATATCGTTATAATTCCGATAACAGTTTGTTTCCTATCAAAAAAAAAAAAAATAAATAAATAAAAGAGAACTTATTTTCTAATCTGCTGACCAATCAACATCAGATTACCTAGAAGCTGTCCCCAAGGCGGTTATCCAGGCCTGGAGCATTCCGACGAAGAATTTGAAAGGATTCTTCCTCGTCACGATAAAGTATAGGCCACAAAGAGTGAAGAAAAAGTGAATGAGAAGACCACTGATGACTGTCAGCATGTACATTCCGAGCTGTTCAGCTGTTTTGGCCAAATCCGGAAGGCTCATAATCTTTCCAGCTATCAGGGACATTATACCAAAAGGAGAGTACCTGGCAAAATGTTTATTGTCAATATGCGATGCTCAGATGTTCGGGGATAATGTAGTTGTGGGTCGTTCGTTTGAAACGACTAAGTAAGTTTACCCGCCATCCACAAAACCAGGGATGTGCTGGTTCTATTAAGTTGTCTAAAGTTATTAAAGTAAGTTATCCAAAGTTATCAAAATACAATTAATTAATCGTAATTAATTATTTGAAAGTATTAAAATATTAAATCAGATGATTTTACAGACCACATAATTATTCCCACGATTCCCATGACGATCTCGTTCAGAGCCACAAAGAAATCTCTCATGATCCTCGTCTTTTGACTGTTGTGGCCGATGATGATGCCGAAGGCGATGCAGAATACGATTATGCCTAGAGATGTAATAGTTATCGTAAATAATTAATTAAATTATCGTTGATAGTTAATTAAATTATCGTAAATGATTAATTAAGTTATCGTTAATAATTACCGTGAATAATTAATTACCGATGCGTTAATATTAATCTAGATGAACTTGTGAGCATTTATTTGCACGGTCGCGTTCTTTTCATTGCGTAAACATTGGTGCCAGTGCTAACGACGTGACAATGATGATGATGATGATGAGTGAGTGATGATGATGATGATGATGATGATGATGATGATGATGATGATGATGACGACGACGACGACGACGATGATGATGATGATGATGATGATGATGGTGATGGTGATGATGATGACGATGACGACGATGTGCTCAATATTCGTGTCCATTTCGTGTGAATT
>MPNW01000540.1:118235-134074 GCA_011800805.1 Hirudo medicinalis
GCCTTCCATGCCATTGCATGCAGAAGAAGAGCAGTCGAATGAATTGACAGAGCTAGATTTATTTGTTCTTTGAGTTACATTTGATTTTGATTTGTGATGAATCGTGCATGCATAGTTTGAGTTATTTAGTTAAGTTGTATTCTTTTAAATAGTCCCGCGGAGATCCCGAGCCATGTTTGGGATTCTACAAATTTTTTGTTGTGGTTCATTTATTTGGACAGATGGATTTTGAATGTTTAATCGGGATAACAAAATAAAAATAAAAATAATAATGATAATGTCAGGTTCTAACTTCTCCTGTCGGGAAACTATCTTATTTCGACGTTATTGACCGAAAATCAACTCGTTTATCAAAATAAAAATGTATTTGAAGCCAAGTAAACTACAGCAAAACAATAAGCAGATCGCAACTAAAGTACAATGATCGAATTTCGACGCACACCACTCGCACATTCGCTATTCACTATCGTCTGCCTTCTTCGCGCGCTCACTCGACACCAATATCACCACGATCTCAACAGCTCGACTCCAACAACTCTCAACTCCAACTCGACATCAATCACTCCAACAACTCTCACTCTCAACTCCAACTCGAACAACTCCAACAAACTCCAAGCGCTCCACACATACACTCTCTAACTGCTCTACCACACTCTCTCCTTCTGCCTTGCCGAGCGACGCCATATATATACTCCTAGGCTGTCACGCGCATTAACATGCAAAACACAGCCAATCACACTATCGCGCGGTCCCAAGCAGACGATTAAAACACACCACACGGCCTCATCACGCACACACATCCCTCCGCGCATATAAACAAAATTTACAAATGTCAGGTCCCTGACAGATAACAATAATAATATTAATGTTATGATACAATAATATTAATTTCCAAGCTCAATAAGACATTTACAGGNATCCATCGTGAGATGCAAATTGAACTGTTCATCAACAACAGACTCACGCTAATGCAACATTGCCTTGCTGAGGTGTTTCCCCCGCACATTTTGTATTGTTGTTGTTGTTGTTACTGTTGTTATTGTTGTTGTTATTGTTGTTGGTATTGTTGTTGTTACTGTTGGTATTGTTGTTGCTGTTGTTGTTAATGTTGGTGTTGTTGTTATTGTTGGTATTGTTGTTGCTGTTGTTGTTCTTCTTCTTCTTATTATTATTATTGCTGTTGTTGTTGTTGTTGTTGTTGTTGTTGTTTCAGTTTTGAGCCTTGAATCAGTCGGTTCCTGGAAATCTGCAATTTAACATAATCACATTTTAATTATTAATGTGATTATTTGAACAAAGTAATTAATAATACATTTATAATTATACGTCAATTATATTTACCATAATTATAGTGTCAATAATATTTTGTTATTGATTTAAATTTAGTAATATTTAATTATTATTATTGTTATTATTACTATTTTTATTGTTATTATTATTATTATTATTATTATTATTATTACAACTGCAACATACATAATAACTGCATTAACCAAAATATTGTAAATAACAACAACAGCAACAGCAACAGCCATCAAGTTCTTTCAACTTTCAAAATTCGACGAATTTTGCATTTTTCAAAACAACAACAAAAAAAGCAGTTCAAAAGTCACTTGAGTTTCCCTCGGTGAACAATTTATTAAGTAACCAAACGATTCACTCGTTTTGTGTTAACAACAACAACAACAACAACAGCAACAACAGCAGCAGCAATAACAACAACTACTACTACTGCTGCTGCTGCTGCTGCTGCTACTACTACTACTACTACTACTACTACCGCTACAACAATTACAATGACTACAACTACAACTTCAGCATAATTTAAAATAATATATTAATAATAATAATAACAATAATAATAATATTAACCACAATTATAACATCATTAATAACATCGACAATAATAACAGCAACAATAATAATTCGCTATTGCAGCAAATGCAAACACCATTCGCATGACCATTAAAGTGGTCATTGGCGATCTTTTTGTTGTCGCAGGATCATAATCAACGTCATTGTCGTCATCGTCGTCATCGTCGTCATCATCGCCGTCGTCGTCGTCGTCGTCGTCGTCATCGTCGTCATCATCGCCGTCGTCGTCATGGTCACCATTGATTCCATATCCAGATGAACCAGAGTGTTGCATCACTCATCGGTAACACAAAACGCACCACACTCTTAACTAGCAGCAACAACAACAACAACAACAAAACATCCTAATGAGAACCGACCTCTTTAACCGTGTCGTTGTACGAGGGTCACAAGTGCACGCCGTCGCAAGTTGACAACAATCACAACAACACCAACAACAACAACAACAGCAGCAGCATCATCATCAACAACAACAACAACAACAACAATAGAACAACGGCAACAATCACTCAGCTATTTTGCAACACACAGATTTTGCAACATAGACACGATACCATCTGTCAAGTCAATGAGGCGAGTTTCTTTAGCTCGTTACTCTGTTACTTTGGAACAGTTTGTTGGATTAATTCATCATTCGTTGGCTGGTAATGATGATGATAATTCATTGTATGTGTTGAATGTATCAAGGGATGTTGTTGATGTTTTGTATGGTTGAATATGTTTTATAAATGATTGACAGATGGTAGATCAGAACAAGCTCTTGCATGCTGGATAGCAAATTAGCCAGAAAATAAAACTTGTGGTTGTTGTTATTCTTAAAGCGTTGTTGCTCTTGCTGTTCTCATCGTTATTTTTGTCAATGTTGTTGATATTATTGTTGTTGTTGGTGGTGTTATTTTTGTTGTTGATGATGATGATGATGATGATGATGTTGTTGTTGTTGATATTATTGTTGTTGTTGGTGGTGTTATTTTTTTTGTTGATGATGATGATGATGATGATGATGTTGTTGTTGTTGATATTATTGTTGTTGTTGATATTATTGTTGTTGTTGATGATGATGATGTTGTTGTTGTTGTTGTTGTTGATAAAATAATAAAAGTAAAAAAACGACCAAGCAAACACGATGTTGTGAAACAAGACAATTGTTGAGCTCAGGGTAAAAACTCAATTGTTGAACGTGTTCGGCGCAATCTCGAGGATTGCAAGCACATGTTTTTGAGGATGTTAATTCATCGTAACTATTACATTACTATAATTATTATTATATTAATGTTATTATTATTATGTTATTATTATTACAGGTATAGTGTTACGTCATTATTCACATAACTATCGGTGAAGTGTGTAGTGTTGATCAGCGTTAACATTACAGGTATTTGTTGCCAACCAACAAATAGCATCACATCCCCGAATTACTTGCAACATTTTTTCAACATCTGAACACCTCGATACCAATACAATACTGAATTATACAACTTTCACAAAAGCATCACCTGCAAGCCTCCAACAGAAAGGAAGAATATCCTTTAATGTAAACTATGTAAACCGATAAACCATTAACGAAAAAAGGCACAATTCAACTCAATCAACTTCGTCTCAAAGACTCGGAGTTCGATGCCAGTTCTCGACTCGATTACTATCCAGCTTCAAAATAATCCCATCTCGTCGTCTGCTTATAAGTGATACGGCTGAGCACGCACACAAGCTAAGGGAGAACACGGCAAAAGTAGGGGAGTCGATGGGCTCCTAACGCTCACTAAAGAGACAAAGTATGTGGCATATTGTTGCATTTGTGCATTTCAATTACTCATTAACAAATTTGAGAAAAAAGCAGAGCTCGCTCAGCTGGGTTTGCGAATGAAACCTGAAAACCTGGAGGCGAGGATGGAGGTGAGGGGAGTGGGGGCAATGGGGGAAGTGGGGAGAGAGGGGGGGGGGAATGGGTCAAAGGTCTGGGAAAAGTTCTGTAACCGGAAAAACAAGTTCACAGAGAGGAAATTCGTGTGAATTCCGACAGCGACCGACTGGATCATTAGCAGGAGATGGAAAATTGAAGCGGAGGTGATTACACGTAATCAGCGAGTGGCTGATTGCTTCAAAATTGAGGACCATTTAGCGCGAAAGGCCAGAAGGTCCGCAAAAAAAAAAGTGGGAGGAACGTTTTCCACTCATCTCTTATCGTTCTCTTTCCTCGTCCGTGTGCGTGCTTTGTGCTCGTGTATTTTGTGTTTGTGGTTTTTAAAAGTGTAACATGTGCGCTAAGAAAGTCCAAAAGTCACTCATATCATATTGCCCGCATCGCCTCCTGTTTGAGACCGTTTGTTTGGGTCTATATTTGATGCTCGCAATATTTAACTAATTGTTGGATCATTTCGTAACTAATATTTACTTATTTATTTTTAAAATTAAAATTTAGGGAATCAATTTTGCTCCAGAAGTATCACTCCGAGTTGGAGCATAGAAAACATTTAGCAATCGAGTCGTTTTTTTTCTCGAGGAAATCTTAATTTGTGATGCACCTCTAAGACAATCAGAATGCATTTGACAGACAATTACAAAACATTTGCAATACTTTACAAACTGCCGGCTTTTTTTTACCAGACCTTAGTACGCCTATTACAGATTTCTTTGATAATACCAGCCACGTGTTGGAAATCCAAGAGGCCACATCCGTTAATGTAAATCAATTTAATTACAGTGATTGTGGATCTGCGACTTAGGATGGAGACAATTTTAATAAAATTGAGTTAATAAAGTTTTTAGTAAAATTACTCTTAATAGTTTGACACATTTAAGACTAAAACTAGAATAGCAAAACAAAAATAAAGCAGGTTGTCCCACACGAAAATGAGTTACAACCGCATGGAGAGCCATAGGGTAACCATAGCGTACAAGCACAAGTTAGAAACAACCACAGACCCTACCCACTCTAACATATGGTCGCAGTCAGTTTAACATGCATGGCTACTACGAGCACTGAGCACACCTTCCCATTGTATCCAACAGCTGCAAACCAGAATATGTTGCCACTCCTGCACATGTGTTCAGAAGATTGTGAGTCGTTTTTAACATCAAAGTAATTTTCGAGTCAAACTCCATGAGAAAAGTTAATTTTGATTTTAGTTATCTGAACCTCTTAGAAAAATTAAAAAAAAAAAGGATTTATTATTTCAAAAGTGGATTCAGATGATTAGAATTCAATTCAAAAGATTTCACAATTTATAAAATGAAAGGATGGATAACTAATTTATACAATAAATGTATTTGGCTCTAAATGAAGCAGTAGTTTTAAATATTTGTAGTTTTCACTTTTATTACGCGAAAACATGATGATTTACAAAATGCTCAATATGTGGACAGTTCGTAACATATGTCATTTTTTTAAAGCTACAATATGTCGTCATAAATCTTAAGTTTAAAACTTTCCATGCCGATATTGTGAAGAATAGTAAAACCCTCAAAATTTTGTTGCTTATGGGAAAATTAGTTTTAGTTATTTTAAAATCCTATTTTTAATTTTGACTGAAAATAATCGACGAAGGATGATAATTACGTTAACCAAATGCAATTTCTAATTTACTCGAATATTTCCTCCAGCGAATTACTTTTAGTTGAATTATCGAATCGAATTGTTGACATCGCTTAATTGGAGTCCACTGAATTTGATTTGATTGTGACTTTAATTGCTTTGTTCAAGAGCATTTAACAGAATAAACAGGACGTCTGATGGAAAAGAACACTTGGGAGTTACCCAAGTTGTGCACGACTGTTGCATAACGTTTCGTCACTCTGGCTCATTAAGACTTCAAAGCCACAAAAACTAGCATGCATTTGCTTGACATAAAAACACATCATGCACATAGTTAATATATTTTTATTAAAATATTCCGCGGTTGTCGAAGGTTATTTGCCACGCGAATGGATTAAATCATAAGGTCTTCAAGCCATATCAGTTTGTTTTAAGGATTACAATTTTAATCTTTTTACATCTTCATTTTTTTTTAATCAATTTTAGATCTTTAAGTCCATAATATAATAATGATTAACTTCTGTGAGATAATTTCAAAATGAATCAATTTTCGAATGCAGACGAAAATATTGGTTGGCGCGATGGTGAATGGCTTATCTCGGTTTTAAAAAAGTAGATTTAGGTTATTAAGAAAAGGAAAACAAGAATTTTTTGGGCATTTTTAGTTATATTTTTATCATTACTGACAGGCATCGACTTGCCCGACCGTCAATTAACCTACGTGACATTTGCTGAATTGCGATGCGAAAATGCAAAGTTTTTAACATCTTTACATCGTAAGTTGCTTAGTTCATAAAAAATTTAATAAGATAACCAAAATTTGACATTCAAACTAATGCAATCCAAAATATGCGCTTGTCCTTCCAAACTTACTTCCTCTTCAAATTCTTCATAAAACCGGCATATAATTAAAACTGCAAAGTTAAAATAATTAGCAGCTATAAAGTTAGTTAATATCTTTAAAATTGGTTAAAGTGGCATTGCTGAGATTAGGCATACCACTCGATAATCAAATACTCGTGATGTGGCATAGGTATTAATATAAGCGATGGACATACGGATGTTTTTCTGATAACTTTTCTAAGATACTTCGAATTAAATTTATTAGGCGGGCTTTGATATTGTTATTTAACAAAAAATTACATTATTTTTACTCACTTTATTTTGCACCAGGCAAGTTTTCTGATTGGTTATGTTTCTATTATGATGTAATTTATGGAGCAGATATTAAATTCAGACATGTTTTAGTGGTTAGGGAAATTTTAAGTGGTTGACGAGAATGGACCCATTTTACTCAATCAACCAAGTGGATATTAGCAGACGTCCTCTAAGAATTGAGAGTGAAGGAGTTGACTCTTTCAATTATGTCGTCTGTTACGATTCCGAGTTCAGAGGCGGGAGTGGTGCAGACACCTCTTTTGCAGGTACTAGCCTGATGAATTTTGCTCTCGGCCCTTTCTGATAGGAATCATATTTTCAGGGCACTCTAACAATGAAGATACAAGCTTTACAGCTAATGTTTCGACACAATGGGTATGTATGTACATGTGTATTTATCTGCCAAAATATTGTATTTCTCTGTTATAAATATTTCACTATATTATAATGGATGCTATCTTTATTTTTTAAACACGCTTTCAAAATTTTTGTTGGAGACATTAAGTTTATCCATGATTTGCTTGAGGCTTGTTACAGTAATTTAATTTGCTGCTCATGAATAAAAAACAAAATAACAGGAGAAAAACCTACCAGGAACTTCAGGAGAAACCAATGAAGATTTGTTCACCTCGCCTTCGAAAGTTTTCAAGGCTTTTACAGAAACAGTGGAGGCTCTGGCTTTGCAGCAGTCAGTCATAGGTCAGTGTTTGTACCCAGTGGCAGATGAATTATTAACTGGAATTTCTAATTCAACAGGTAATTCTCATTTGAAGCCAGCTTCAGAGGAAGAAGTGGCCAAAGTTATCGAGGAAACGAGGAGGAAACTGAAAAAGGGAGTCAAATTCGTCGACCAAGAAAAGGTCGAGAGGGTTCTACATGTTTCGGAGATCAATAACTCCAACTCGGGAATCAACTTCACTGACACCAACATTTTGGAAAGAAGTCCACAAAGTGCTACACTCGAATGTGCTGAGGATGTCATGGTCTTGGACGAGGAACCTGCAAAAAGATTGGTAAGGATTCCACCCGAGAGCCTCACAACGGAGAGGAAGGTCAAATCGAAAATGGTATGGAACATCAGTCCGAAAGAGAGAACCACGAACAATCAAAACCAAGTCTCGGAACTCAGGAGAAGCATCTTGATGAAGTCATTTTCCGCTGCCCCCGAATCAACTCCTGATGGCGAATCATTCGAGCATTCAAAATGGTCCACACTGGAGCAACAAAACTTCTCGAGTCCCGCTTATTTGGAGAAAGTTGCGAGCATGAGAATCACAGAGAATCTCGAACATGGCGGCTGCTGCGAAGAAGCAGAGCTGCCTGGAAAGTACGAGGCTCTGCTGAGAGAACGTGCCCACTTGGAGGGGAGGTTGGACATTCTCCAGTTGGAAAACAAAGAGCTGCTGGAAGTTCGAGGTGGTCTCGAGAAGAAGGTTGCAGATCTTGCAGTGAGGATTCAGTGAGACAAATTTGTTTGTTGTTAATTAAGATCAATCATAATTAATTTATTTGATTTGCAATTTGGTACTGCAACTTCAATTAATTTTTAAGTGTTATTATCGGACGACTTCTGTAAAAATTATATTATCTTGTTAAATGGTCCCATCGACGTGGCACAACAGCAACACGTGCTAGCACTTCTCAGTATTCGTCATTGTTACAGAAATCTAAATTGATTAGGTTAGTAACTAACTATTATTATCCCAATAGGATCTTGGAGTCGGCTGAGAGACTGCAGCCGGACGAATCTTCCCTGAGAAGTCTTCAGAGTCAGAAATCGAGGTTGGAATCGGTGATCCTCGATGCCCACAAGTTGATCTCCGAGAAGGACGACGAGTTGTCCACCCTCTCGGGTGAGCTCGAGGGAAACAGGAAACTCGTGGAGAAACTTGAAGGTCAAGTGCTGCAGGGTAGGACCAAGGTAGCACCTCATATAGTCGTCTTATTACTGACGTAATCTTTAACAATTACTTTTGATCTCGCACTCGACATCGTGCAATAATGGATTGTAACGATGCAGGATTCGTTTTAAAAGGTGCAGTCTCTTGATGTGACGATCAAGGATCTCAAGTCGAAGATTACCGAACTCTACGTCGACCTGCAGACAACCAATCAGAACAGGATCCTCTCCGAGAACGAGGTCCAGTCTCTTCAGGGGGAGCTGAAGGCAGCCCTAGCAGCCAAGGAGTGGTACAAGGTAGGATCGGTTTTGGCAGTTCGACTAGTCTATCTCCTTATCGTTACTTTTCCCTGGGGCTAGGATGTGGATTGTGGTAGGACTTCAACTCAGAAACTGTTGAATGTTGAAAATTGGTAATTTGTGGTCAAAATTATTTTAAGCTGTCAGATAATAAAAAAAAATAATAAAAAAATGAAAATTCTTACTAAAACCAAAAGAAAAGCATCGAATTGATTGCTGCCATCTTCCTTTCAAAGGAGCAACTGACCCTCTGCCAGGAGGACAAGTCACACCTGCAGACGGAGATGACGACTACGAAGAGTGAAATGATCAGGCAGGCAACCACCATCGAGAAGCTGAAGGCTGAGAATATGAGGACAAAAGTCAACCTCAACGAAGTTAGTATGCACAGTATTATTATTTATTGTCATTTATGTTTATCCCTTGCTATCTATCTCAGTTATTATTACATACTTAACAATTTTCACTCCAAAGATAGAACAGAAGCTCCTCTCGGAAAAGCTTTCCCTGGCTCGTCACCTGGAGAACATCGAGGCGGAGATGCTGGAGAGAGAAGTCATGCTGCTTCAGTCCAACAAGGAGTACCTGAGTGTCAAGATAACCGAGGAGAAAGAGGACACGACTTCCACAAACCAAGGAAAGCATGCAGGAGACTCGGAAGCCTTCGAGACGTTGAACGAGGACCTCACCATGTGCAAGCACGAATTGGAAAGGCACAAGGCCCTCCACGAAGCTGCTGCCGAGAGCCTGTCGGAATGTCAGAAAAATTGCGCTTTGCTCAGGGATTCCGTGTTGGAGAAGGAGGGGATGCTGGAATCTCATGGAGTAGAGAAGTTGGCGCTCGTGGAAGAAGTGGAGCACCTGAAGTTGAAAGTGATGGAGCAGGATATCAAGATGTCTGTGGTCGAGCAAGAGAAAGCTGTTCTTCAGGTGATGATCTTAAGTGTCTGCTGTCTTTTTAAAGTTTAAACTCACAAGATGTTGGTGAATGGTACTCTTTATAATATCCTAACATCCCTTGTTACAGATGGATTTGACCTCCACAAGAGAAGAAAAGAAGGTCATCGATGAATCTCTGGTTGCTCTGAAGCAGAACCTCAAAGTGGTCGAACAGAACTTCCATGCAATGAAAGTCAATCTCATCGGCAAGACCGAGGAACTCGACGCGATGAAAAATCTACTCAAAGAGAAATCTGACCTCAATAATAGAGATGGTCATTTAAAGGACATTTTGAATGACAGTTTCAAATTTCTGACTCCGTCTTTGCACAAAGACCATCCTTGCCAAACGGCGTCCACCCAAACTTCTTGCAGCCAACCGGCCGAGCCTGTCGATGATCTGGCACAGGAGAGCTTGGTTCAGTTGAAAGAAGAAAAAGAAGACTGCGAGACAAAGCTGCTCGTATTGGTCGAGCAGCTGAAAGCCTCGCAAGAGAGGCACAAACACCAGCTGAACACTCTCTATGCAGTGGAGTGTGAGTTGGAAGGAGCCAGGAAGGAAGTGGAGAACCTCAAGGAAAGAATGAAGGCATTGGAAAGAAATGCCATGGAGGAAATTCTTGTCCATAATTCCCTCAGAAAATCGGAAGACGCTTCAACTCCTGTCAACGGTGACAAGCTCAACACGCAGAGTCAAGTACATAGGAGACCTGAAACAAATATGGACCGTGCTAGAGTCCAATGTTCTGTACAAGGAAAATGTTCTCCTGCCAAAGTTACTCCAACCCACCTGGAGGGACTTGATCTGAGAGATGCAAAGTTGACAAACAACAACTACATGGACATGGTTGTCAATGGGCCAGATTGTGAAGAAGTCATCATGAGCAGGGTGTCGATCACCGAAACCACGAACTCCACGACTGATGGAGACCTTGAAAATGCACCAAAAATGGCAACTAAGGGAATGCCTTTGCACCAATTGTCCGCTGAATGCATTGGGGATTGCCAGAAAAGTCTGGACCTTCAGAAGCAATTGGCCGATCTGCAGCAGAAACTTTTCAAGGCAGAGCAGAGGTCCTTGTCTATTGAAGAACAAAGGAATAAGGTTGCTATTGGCAATATCCACACTCAGTTCGTACACATGGTCACAATTTGTAATTTCATTTATCGTCATGATGAAGCCTCAAAACTATTATTGTTGGTATTCAATTGCTTTGCTAACCAGCAGTACATGTAACACAACTTATATTGGAGAATCTTATAGTGCCAGAATAATCTTACCTGTTTTTCATACTTGCTCGATCGATCAGTTGTCAACACTGTCCTCATTCTCTTCATCATTTCACATCTTCAGATGATTTTCCTTGAAGACCAGTTGGATCAGGTGAGCCAGAGCAAGGAGTTGGAGGAGATAAGACACAAGGAAGAGACTGAGAGGCAGTCGGGAGAATTGGCATCCCTTGAGGGAGAAGTTCAGAGGCTTCAGGAGGAGGTCCTGCTTCTCAGGTTCAACTCGCAGAATTCCTCCTACAGGGATTCCGTCCAGGAATTCAAGAACACCCTGTTTGAGTCGAGCAAGAAAAAATTCTACGGCAAGTTAATGATTTTCATTATTTATTTCAAGATACTGGTATCAATCTATTTATTAATAAAATATTTTTTATCATTACGAAATTTAGCATATAATATGTTATTTAATATGTTAACCAATTGCAGGAGCAAGAATGTTCGAGCAGGAAGAAGTCCAAAAGACTCCCTCTATTGTCGACTGCTGGGACAACAAGACCCCAATCTTTGAGGAGACCTCATTCCCACGAAGCCACAACACCACTGATCCAGTTGGCATTGTTGCAATATCAGACAGCAGTAATCTGTCAGCTTCAAAAGAGAAGGACAGAACTCACCCAGAAGCATCAGACCAGCTGGCAATAGAGAGAGATCGGCTGAGGCAGCAGGTTCAACACCTGCTCTCGGACAAGGATTCTCTGACGACTCGTTTGGATCGGCTGTCTGTGGAGAACCATACCCTGCAAGCATCCCTTTCCAAGTTGGAGCTTTCAAGAAAAGAGGAAGTTGAAAAACACATTGAGACCAAGGCTAGGTTTGAACGCCAGCTCTATGAGCTGAGCATCTCGATCCAGCACGAGAGGAACATTATGATTCAGAACTTCTCTCTGGAGTTGGAAAAAGAAAGGGGAAAGATATTAGGTAAATAATGTAATAATGTAGTCATTGTTTTTATATTGATTTTTTTATTGATATTATATTTTTATTATATTATTATTAATTTTATTGATTTTAATCATTTTTCATTCCAAAAATATCATTTCGCAGAACTTCTGAATTCTCAGAACCTTCTAAAGGAATACATAACAAAACTGGAGAGGAGTCTTGCATCGAAGGAAAGCTCCGCCCACCAGATGAACTCCGCCTCCAACGACGAATTGAATAGCAGGGAATCTGAAGTCGAAGACCTCAAAGAAAAGTTGAGAATCCTTGAAGGAAGCATTTCTGCAGAACAAAATCAATTGAAAGAAGCCAAGAAATCTGTTAGTTAAGGCTTGTTGGTTTTGCACTTTGAATGCCATGGTGGTGGTGTGGTTTAGAAAATATTAATGAAATGCCATCTGTAAAGGAATTTGTTGGAAATCAGCATTTTGTAATTTTGATTCCTGATTTAATGTCAATTATTCCACTTAAATAGGAGGTGTGAACGTGCTAACTTAACAAAGGGTTGCAGATCTCTGTCCACTTTTACTCATGCAGATGTTGATCGAGAGAGGGAACAATGTCAAACTGAAACTGGACTTGGAGGAAATAACAGTCCAGAACAAGCAACTAAGCCAGGAAGTGACCTCGTTACAGGAACAGCTATTGGTTCTCGCTGGAAAGGCTGAATCGCTGGAGCAGAACAATTCCAGGATGACCTTGGAGATCGAGAAGTTGACTTCCGAGGCCAAAGTGAGAATGTCGGAAGAAGAAAAACTCAGGAGGGAGTTGGGCGACCTTGGGGTCAAGGACGCGACCTTGAATGATCAAATTAAGGTCGGCTGATTAATTAATTAATTAATTAAAACCATGAACCTGTCGATTAATTTCACTTGTGTGACATTCCGTAATCATTCACATAGGTTCAACATCTCGGACATCTGCATGACATCGCATAAATATCTCGGAACTAGCCAACTTTAATTTTTTATAATTTATTTGCAATTTCTTCTTTCATTAATCTTTTAATGAGTCGAGGTTAGTATTAATTTAATTAAACCAATAAACTGGGATGCTAAGTAGGTCGTTTATAAATAACCTCCAAAACTTTTAATAATGTTTTAATATCTTAATTGAAGTCTCTGGAATGGAAGCTGTCACAGAAGAACACTGAACTCGTGGCGTCTGAGGAGAGGATTGCACTCATGTCTGACAGGCAGCTTTGCCAGGTCAACTCCCTCACTGAATCCTTGAAGGTCTGCAGACAATTATGATGATGATGATGATGATGATGATTATTATTATTATTATTATTATTATTATTGTGTTGTTGTTATTATTATTATTGTTGTTGTTGTTGTTGTTGCCATTATTATTATTATTATTATTATTATTATTATTATTATTATTATTATTATTGTTGTTGTTGTTGTTGTTGTTGTTGTTGTTGTTGTTGTTATTATTTATAAGCACTTATTTTGAATTATTAAATTATTGGCATTTGCATGTTTTAGAGTTGAATTGCACTGCAATATTCTTTCACACTGTTTATTTTCAATTGTTGTTGCTGCTGATTTCGACATTCTTGTCGATGATTGCACTTGTTGCTCAACGGAACTTGTCGTTCGACTCCGCAGATCAAAACATCAGAGTTGCAGTTGCTCCAATCAGAGATGGTGACCTTGACTCGAGAAAGGTCAGAATTGAGGGCAAGGATCGTCCAGTTCAAGAGAGCCATCATCGACATTCTTAAGCAACACTCCCATGTAAAGTTGTTATTTTAATTTGTAGTAATAAACTAAGATTTACAGCCTAATTTGATGTTTGTCATAACTTAACATATAGTTCCAATTAATCAAGAACTTGCTTTGATAGGCTTCAGAGAAGGGAAGAATGTCTGTGAATGAGCTGATCTTGAACAAAGAGGAGATGGAGAGGCTATTGGTCGACGCCCTGCCTCAGTCTGGAGATAACAAGTCAGAAGCTGTAAAATGATTGGGCAACCATTTGAATGATTGATCAATGGGAGGCAAATGGATGGATGACTGATATGTTAATCACTTTTAGTCTCCTGACACCACCTTCTTCTCTTATATTATCTTACAGGCCTCTCAGTTTCCTTCAAGCAACTCTCTGTGGGTTGAGAGGAGAGATCGACTCCCTTCAGACGCAGGTCAATGAGCACGCCACTGCTGCCCAGTCTTCCTCTCTGGCATGGAGGTTGGTGTCGTTGGGTGTTTCGATGTATTCTGGTGCAGTTGCTTTTCGTGTTTGGATGTTGCTCCAGACGGTTGTTGTATTATGCAAATTGTGAAGAACTTTATAACTAAAATTTTATGTTGACCAGCTCTGAGCTCTCTCTTGGTACAAAAATCTGTTTTCCACTTTCAATTCATTGTGTGATCAGCTCATTCATAATCCACCATATTAATTCGTATAAATGAAAAATAAATAAATCTAACAAAATACATTTCTGTATCTACCTCTTAATACAATATATAATATAATCTTGTCTAACATGATCTGTTGTAATGTAACAGGGATTTGGAAGCACAGGTTCAAGACCTGAGGCAGATCTGCAGGTCTTCGGCCGCCTCGAGGGCTCAGTCCGATCAGCTGATGCAGGAGACCGACCAGATAATCACCTCTTCCCTCCAACTGCCCCAAGACGTTTCATCGTTGCTTTCATCAGCTCCATCTTCTCCTGCGCTGTCGTCTCAACTGCTCGTCGTATCAACCAACAGGACCTCTGTGTCTCAGGTGAACGTGAGGAGCAGCATTCAATGCATCTCTGAGTAAATTTCCGTGACACATCGTGAAGACTGTTAGCGTCGAATTGAGATTCGTTGGCTGAGCTGATTCGTCGAGACCTGCTCGAAGTTTGGATGGACGTGCCTTTTTGTGTCGAGATGTTCTCCAGCTAGAGTTTCAAGCATCTTCTTGAAAAGTGAAAAATTAAACTAACAAATCGACAAACGAATCAATTAGACTGAAGATTACAAATTTAAACGCGTTTCTCCGCCCTGCCTCACAATGTTCTGATGTCGTGACTGCCGGGCAGCGGAAGTGCAGGAGAGAGGAGAAGGGAAAATTGCTGGTAAGTATTTTATTTAAAGTCAATTACACAACATGATGAATCAGACTGGTAAATGATAATGATAGTAAAATATTTACAACTAATAATAATGGTAAGGCAGGTAGCTATAATAAGATTCTCTGATTTCTAATTGTCCATTCATGTATTTGGAGTGCCGGTCTGCCGAATGGGTTGTGTTCCCGAATGCGGCGGTAATGACAATGGTTGCAATGTGTCGTGTTCTCAACCCGGGGAGCTCCCTCGGATAGGGGCTCTGCATAAATAATCAATTAAAAAGTGCCTTCACATCCTGTCTAAACAGATTATAAACAGTCCTTGGTGCAATACATGCACATTTTGTCCCTCCAAGAAGTCAAGAATATTATAGGCATTATCTATTGTAGCACCACTTTCTTTAACCAATCACATTTGCGTGGCAGAGCAGCCAATTAGTCTGGTGGACTAAGTAAGTGTTCGTGGACAAGATTGGATCCTCTATGTCTGAGCACGTAGGCCACTGTCATCTTTTGATCCCACATTCTATTCTCTAGGGAATCATCAACCTCAGTCACGTTTGTGTCTGAAATGAGAATCACGATATTGTCTTCGCAGCGGACGACGACGCCAGTTTCACCTTCGAAAGTTCCGCACGCGACTTTGACGTGGTCTCCGATGTTTTTCAGCTCATCTATTTTAAATGTCATCGGTTCTTTGAATCCTTCCGTTTTGGGCTGAACTGTGACCATGATTCCGTCTTTCTTCGTCGGTTGAGAACAAAATTGTATTGAACCCCTCCCCTGAAGCTATTTCCTTCGAAGACCAGGAAATCTCCGTTCACTTGAACATTTTCG
>MPNW01000541.1:0-47841 GCA_011800805.1 Hirudo medicinalis
AACACCAACAACAACAACAGTAGTAATAGTAATAACATCAGAAACATAATTAACAACAACAACAACAACAGTAGTAATAATAATAACATCAGAAACAGCATCAATAACAACAACAACAACAACAACAGGTTCGACATCCTGGTGAACGGAGGTGGTTCTGTGATCCTGAACTTCGAGAGGCAGCCGTTCAAAGCGTCCCAAGTCAACGTCACAGTGCCTTGGAACAGGATGGTTGTCATGGAGACGGTGGTTCTGCTGACGTCACTGGAAGACGGCGATGATGACGGTGACGATCGCAACCAATCACTGGCCACCGAGCAGCATCGTCAGCATCATCATCACCGTCATAGCAAGCATCTCCTCCCTCATCAGTTGACAACAACTCCTCCTGAATGTAGTCTCATTCACGACCGCTACACCATGAAACCTGAAGTTTTGTCTGAAGAGATCAAGGACTCACTTGACTGCAGCTTTCACGAAGAAGTCCTTGTCACCGGAGATAGAGTTGAGTTCTGTTCTCCTTATTTTTGCATTTGAGAGTTTCGCTAAAATGAATGTTCGCTAATGTTTGAATTTTATAATTTGATTTTTTAATTTTGAAATAATTATTAGTTGAATAACACAATTAGTTGAATAATAACAATTATTAATATTTCTGTTATGATCTCCAGATCCTCCAAGATAAACTGAAAGTTCCGGGAACGAGCATCAACCTGGTGTACAGAAGTAGTAGAAGTTTAGGTTTCTTGTCCTCGTTGAAGGTCAAGTTGACCCCTGACCTTCCCATCCCTGATGGCCTTCACCTTATTCACCTCCGAGTTGAGGTTGAATTTGTTATTGATTGAAGATTTGATTGAAATTGAATGAAGATGTTGTTGATTGAAATTGAATGAAGATGTTGTTGATTGAAATTGAATGAAGATGTTGTTGATTTAAATTGATTGAAGATGTTGTTGATTGAAATTGATTGAATATGTTGTTGATTGAAATTGATTGAAGCACTTGAACTTGTTGAACAGGTTGAAGGAGTCCTTCATGAGAAACAATTCGAAGCAGAAGCCAATTTGATCTACAAATTTGATTGGGACAAAAGAAACTCGTACAACCAAAAAGTTCACGGAGCCGTTCCTGTAACAGGTGAGTCGAGTTGTACTACAGGTAATTGCTTTGCGTTGAATTTATATTTTTTCAATTTTTGTTTCCAACAATCTAACATTACCATGGCTTAATTGCGCAACAAATTAACCTACATTGTTACAATAATTTGCAAATAACATCCTGACGCAACAAAATGTGTTTAATTAATTCCAATTATAAAATATTTCCAGTAATTCGGCCGCCAATAAAAAGTTCAGAACTTAAAACAAGCAAAAGTCGATTGCGAAAATGCAATCCTGCTGTTGTGTTGGCATCCATTGAGAGGGACGTGTTTAAACATCTGCACGAACATGATTTATGTTTCATTTCACGACATGAATTCAATTCTTCTCCAGAATAAAATAAATCCACTCTTCCTCCGACAATTTCTTGAATAAAGAGATTCTAAAATTTCAGCTGATATTAATTAGTATTATAAATTAAAATATTAAATATTCATATTAATAATTAATAATATTAATTACACATTAATAATTAATAATATTAATTACACAATAATAATTAATTAATAATATTAATAATTAATAATTAATAATATTATTTATTTAGTAATTACCATTAATAATATTAATATTATCAATTATTAACATATTCACGTATTTATCAAAGTTATTCAATCAAATTTGTTTTACGTTTTTGTGACAAAGTGAAGCTTTGGTAAACAAAGGTTGATTGACAATTTGATAACAAATGTTAATAACAAATAACAAATGTATTAATAATAAATAAATAACAAATTAATAATAACAACTGTTATTCAAATTCTTATTCAACATTTGTTGGAGTAAATGTTTGAAAATCTTACAAAAGTATCCGTTGGTTACCAATACAACAAGTGCCACGTGATATTCTGGGAGAAGCAGACGTCAGAAATGACGTCATATGACGTCACCGAGGTGGGGGGTTGGAACGTTGACATTTACCACGCCTACAACTTCCAACGAGGTCAGTCAATTCTCCATTTCACTCATTTCATAACAACATTAGACTGATTAGTAATAATAATAATGATAATAATAATGATAATAATAATAATAATAATATTTTAAAACATTTACTTATTATCTCAACACTAACTACACTCGGTTGTTCAACAAATAGCTTGCAACGACAGGAATTCTGCACAAGGGTGACGGTACGAACCAGCACTTGAAAAACTCTCCCTGGAGGTTCACCACGATTTTGGGCGATGGCAAACAGAGGGGCAGAGAGTGCAAAGGCAACTCATGCGACAAGGGGCTCCAAACGACGAGGTTGTACGCTCCGGTGGCTCTGGCGGGGGGCAGGGACAGCAGCCTCTACATTGGCGACTACAACATGGTGCTCAAACTCGGAGCCAACAGAGAGGATGTTGCTGGGATTTTTCAGTTGAGGTTATTTTTAAATAACTATTTAATAATAAATAATAATTAAATGGTAAATATGAAACAAAATATTTTATCAAAACATTTGATCAAATAGTTTAAATGTATTAATGTGCATTTTTTTTTTTAATTATTTAAATAATTTTGTTCTCGTAATTTGCATTCAGTAATATTTGCAATAATTATAAATCTTAAAGAAACCATTGCAAATATCAGAATTGAAGAATTAATTGTGTAATTAAAAACCAGAGGATCAGACATCCCCTACAAGTACTTCATTACCTTAAGTCCTATGGATGGCAAGTTGTACATAGCAGACCATCAGAGCTTGAAAATCGTGAGAGTCAAAACCATGGGCCCCGTCAGAGAACTAACCAACAACTTTGAAGACATCGCTGGTACAGGTGAGCAGTGCTACCCAGGTGACCCAGACAGGTGCGGTGATGGCGGACCCGCCATTAAAGCTAAGCTCAACTATCCAAAAGGTTGAAATGTTTATTTTTTAATTAATTTCTTGTTAGAAAACTTATTGGTTTAATGTTGGTAATATTTTTTATTTTACAATTTATTAAATGAGCGAAACATTTTTAAAAAGTTTATTTAAACTTTAACTATGTTAAATTATTTATTTAAACCTTAAATATGTTAAATTATTCAGCAATACAAAACGTTAATGTTTGGAAAACTTACTGCTCGTGTTAAATATAATTCTTGACTCGACTAAATTGGTCATAATTTGATTAATTATTCATAATAATTATTCGTCTTGATGACAATAATTTATGGTATAATAATCATTAAAACATGGTTTAATAATGATTTCCAAGTTAAAGAAGCATTGTGCGAAATGTACACGCCATTCCCCCATCCATCTCATGCTCACCTGCTCTCCTTCACTGCGTCAAAAGAGGCTCACAAAATGACAAAAATGCCGATTGGCGCGACTTGCCTCATCCATCAGCTCATTAGAGGAGATTCATCACCTTCCATTCACTCATTCATTCAATCCCTCATCACCTTTCACTCACTCATTCTTTGGATCCATCATCATCATCCATCCATTCATTCATTCCTTCAATTCATCATCACCTTCCATTCACTCATTCATTTATTCATCATCATTCATTCATTCATTCATTCATTCTTTCTTTCAATCCATCATCACCTTTCATTCATTCTTTGGATCCATCATCATCATCCATCCATTCATTCCTTCAATCCATCATCACCTTTCACTCACTCATTCCTTCAATCCATCCACCTGTCTCTTCCAGGTATAGCGATAAATAAAGACGGAACGATATTCTTTGCTGACGGAACCAACGTGCGCATGATTGATGAGGAGGGGAACATCTGGACCTTAGTCGGTTCTCAGGGGCAGCCAAAGTATTGGAGGCCAATCCTCTGCCAGGATGCCGTGCCCATGAATCAGGTGATCTCCTGCTTCAATTTGTTATTCCATCCAATTTTCAAGGATTCAATATTTGCGTTAACTAATGAAAAATGCAAAAAAATTCGAAAATAATGTATCGGCAGCACGATTAAATTCAGAGCAGAGGAGTAGAATTCGAAGGCAATTGATAACAAAATGGCCTCTGTTTATTAATCGCAATTTTAGAGTCACTAATTAAATATTCAACACATTGATTAATGTAATAGTTAACTATTACATATTGTTAATAAATTCACATGTAATACCTTAACTAATTGTGACAAGGTGACCTTGCACTGGCCGACATCGCTGTCAATTAACCCACTTGACGACACCCTCCACGTCCTTGACAACCATAGCGTCCTCAAAGTTACCATGGAAAAGACCATCGTGGTGGTTGCCGGAAGACCCCTGCATTGTCCGCTCGATGGAAAGAACGCAGGAGTGAGAGGGGATAAAAGAAAGAGAGACGTCGGACGGAGATGGAAATTCTCTGAAAGCAACCAATTCAGGAGATCAACTTCATCGGAATTCCACTCAAATTTTCCAAATGGAGACGTCGAGTGGCAATCTGGAATCGAATACGATCCCTCATTAAACGATGACGACGACGACGACTACGACGACGCCTATGACGACGACGACGTCGACGTCGATGATGATAATGATGTTCTATATGACGATGAAGATCTAAACGATGCAGATGGAGTCGTTAACGATGATGGAGAACTGGCTGTTAATGTTCGCTTTAAGCACCCCATCCATATTGCCTTTTCTCCTGCGGGAGATCTTTATGTTGTCGAAAGCAATGCCAAAGATGTTAACCGAGTAAGTTATTCTTGCCTTCCATGTGAATGGCTCGTAAATGGAGCTCGAATAAAAACATTACGCTCGATCACTGCTCGTTTCAGGTGAGAAAAGTGGACACGGTTGGTAGGATATGGTATTATGCAGGTAAGAGAGTTTCCGATGATGATTGTAAATGCCACGAAGCGGAACAGCAGTCGGCCATCAACATGCACGAATCCGGAAAAGTATACCACAACAAGTGCCCTTGTCACCCAAATTCTGGAGAGGGTTTGGCAACCCAGCTTCATCTCAAGGACCCTACCTCGGTTGCTGTTACGCCCGACAACGTCCTTCACATCGCCGACATGGGCAACTACAAAGTGCATTCGATTCTGCCTTCAACTCCTCTCCAAGATAGAAATGGCCATTACGAGGTAGGAATGACCGTCTGACATGTCTTAATACATTAGGCATCGTGTCATAACAACACCTCATTAGGCTGCTTTCAAAGTCAACATTTCCTCTGACAAGCGAGTTGCTTCAAGCTCTAAATTGATGTTATTCAAATGGAGATGACACTTGTTTTGCACTTAAAACGGATCAAACTTTATTTTCAGCAAAACATCTTTATGCTCTAAGATGTAAATTAATTTTCACTTTCTAAAAATCTTAAATCTCATTCAGGTCACAGACGGAAATGCACGCGAGAGCTACGTCTTCAACCGATATGGACAGCACATCTTCACGAAAGACCTGGCAACGAACCGGATTCTTTTCAATTTCACGTACAACGTAAATTCATACCACGCCAAACTCGTCAAGATAACGGACTCTTTCGGAAACACTTTGGTTTTAAACAGAGATTACAAATCACAGGTTGGTGAAGTTCTGCTTTTTTAATACTGCTGCTTCGATTAAACAGCATCGCCTCAAATGTTCGCGGTTGTTTTATTGCTTTAAATTCTCGAGCCAGGATTAGTCTACAGCCATAAATTTGTCACTGCAATTTATCTTAAAATAACCAGGTGAAGGAGTTGGTATTGAACAACAACAACAAATGCCAGCTGATCATGGACAGCAAAGGAATGCTTCAAACGTTTTTTGACTCGACCAACCAAACGATCAAGTATGAAAACTTGACTTTTTCAAATTTTATTCACCAACAAACTTCTTATCTTAACTTCCTAGAAATTACAGATCGACGCCTTTATTTTTATTTTTACTGGAATAAAAAATATTTTGGCTCGTAACTTTTGTTAGGTTCACTTACAAAGACAATGGCCTCTTGGCTTCGAAAGAAACGAACGATGGAAGCATCATAGAGTACGATTACCTAGCGGATGGTAGACTGGCATCAATCTCTATGGACAAAAACAAAACCACGAACTTGGAACGCTCAGGTTGAGTGATTTTCATTTTCACAAAATTTTCCACAAATCCTTACATGGATTTTTGCTGACCTGCCAGAGCCGTGTGAATCAGAAAATTTGAGCAAAAGCAAGTGCCGAGATCTCCCTGACACAAACCACTGCCTGAGAATGGAATGATTGCCGATCCGATGATAACGATCTTTGGTTGTTAGTTGCACCTTCGCTCAAGTTTCGTGAAAGGAATTCTGTGTACAGTGACCGTAATGACTCGAAAAGGAAGGCAATTTAAAGGAATGTATGTAAAGTAAAAGTGCTAATTATGTAATATTTTCATTTTTAAACACATGCAATGCATCGTCGTGTGCTTTTTTAAATGTGCGGTTTAACATTGCAACGCCTTCTGTAATGGCAGAATTTCCATTCCCGAAATTGTTTCGATATGAATCATGATTTTGTTGGCCGTTGCAAAAACTATCATTCCTTTGTGTTGTGCATCCATTCATCCATTTATTCATGCATTCATTCATTCATTCATTCATTCATTCATTCATTCATTCATTCATTCATTCATTCAATCATTCCATTTCACTTTTTATTTTCCGTGATTTGCCTGCAGTCCTCCGTTTAGTTGTTGTGATAAAAAGCTTAAACTCTGAATATTTATCCGAGTTGATCGACTATCTTGGGGCAATTTTAGTTTCATCTATTCGTGTCTGGCATTCTCAACTATTTCTTCCGTGTTATGTGTCTTGTTGAATCTATGCTTGATAATCTTGTACGTGTAATCATTGTTGCTTATAAACAACTGGTTGATTCTTGAACCATTCGTTCATTCATTCATTCACTCTCACACATTCATTCATTCGTTCATTCATTCGATCGTTCATTCGTTCGTTCGTCCACTCATTCATTCATTCATTCGTTCGTTCGTTCGTTCGTTCGTTCGTTCGTTCGTTCGTTCGTTCGAACATTCATTCATATTTTCTCTCTGGCTCAACATCCAGCTCAACGAATGCCAAATTACTAACTAATTAAAACTTTAAGTATAAATCTCCAATATATTCGAACTTAATGTACACATGTTAAATGTGTCTTCATATTGCATAACTTTGTACTCTGGCATAACAGTTACATTACGTACACAAAGGTTCAACTAAGTTTCGAAAATATGTATATTTTTGAGAAATTGTTTTGTTGGGTGCATTTGAAATTATTTTAATCAATCATTAGGGAGACAGCAGAAATGAGACTAAATAGTTTACAAAATCAATTTAAGATAATAAGATCTCGTAAATATTCTTAATCTGTAAAATCCAAGCAGTGAGTTGCTTACCTACATTTGGTGATTAGAAGGATAACGATGATGATAACGATGATGATAACGATACAGAGTTTGATTAGAGTGGCTTATGTTCAACAGAACTTCAAGACAACAAGGATGTTTAACATGAAGGCTTGAATCAAAATCACGAACCTATTGTTAAATCTGAATTCAAGTGCTATTATAACGCGAGCCATTCAAACATAAATATATAAAATAATATAACACATAGATAACACATATAAATATAATAAACATTGCAAAAACAAATATAAAAGAAACATCACAATCTGAAAGTGGATGTGTGCTCTCTCATTTGACTAAGTCAAGACATTTTCACGGGAGAATCGATTGATTGATTGGAAAAAAAAAACAAAAAAAATCAGCTAAAAAAAATTATGAATGGAATCCTTTCAACGGATTTCTGAGAGTACTTCATTCTTTGTGAGGACTCAAAACAAAACGCATCATTGAAGAGTTAAAATCTCTTTCCAGGGACGTTATTCCAGCTCCTGTCAGGGAGGGGGGGGCCCTCGCAGAACTTGAGTTTACCTTTCTTTTGTCGCTTTTAGCCAAAATCAGGAGGCATCATCCAATAGGGGAGGGCAACAGGATTCAGGGGGCCGTTGCAACCCCCATGCCACCCCCTGCCACCCCCCACCCCAATTGACGTCCCTATCACATCCCCCGACCGAGAAAATGCATTTGAAAATGAAGAACCAACATAATGTAGCACATGAGAGGAGTTTATGGACGCATAACATCATAAAAGGTGCTTCCCACATGCTTCCCAGGAACACAAAAAAAACATGAAGAGGATATTTTTATTTAGATATTTTTTTTCAGTATTTCCTTTAAATAAATATGACATGTATGACATATGGCATACGGCTTGGATAGTCTTAAATATTGTTAAATTGTGAGAATAATTTATTGTATAATTTACTAATTATTTATTTATTAGTATAACTTGCCAAGTTTTTGCAATATCTAAAAATATTGGAAATTTATCTGCACAGCCTCAATGTTTGTATGTTTTGGAAAAACACATTTTGTACGTGATACGTAATTGTCGTAGAATTTGATATAATTTTTGAATTCAGCATCCAAAATATTATGACAAATTATTGCTACTTCAGATTTTACTAAAAACTAATAAAAATAATTGTATTTTATTATTAATTTACCAACAAACAGAAAACTTTGAAATTATACAAGTTTTTTTTTTTAGGAAATCCACTTTAAACTAAAAGTTCATGAAAAAATTAACAAATTCATGAAACCTTCTTTAAGCTGAGAATGTTTGAAGATTGTGCACGAAGATTCATGGAACTAAATGCTGCATAAACTTTGAAGTTCNTAACTGTTGTAATAAATGATATTATTGTAATTACTAATATTGTTTTAATAACTGTTGTAATAAATGATATTATTGTAATTACTAATATTGTTTTAATAACTGTTGTAATAAATGATATTATTGTAATAACTAATATTGTTTTAACAACTAATACTGTTGTACTTCTGGTTCGGTCCTTTTAGTTGTACCGTTGAACGAAAGTTGATTTGAAATTGAATGAAAATTAGCATTCGTAAATGGACAACGAGGACAAATGGACAAATAAATTATGAGGACACCTGGGTTCGATTGCCGCCAACATGAAATTTGATTAACTAAATATATTTTACGAGTGCTTGTGTGTTATTAAAGTCCATCAACACAACATTCACATTCACATTCGTATTCACACACATACACAACATTCGCAATCAAATACGTACACAACATTCATTCAGGAAGCATTTAGTTTATTTGAATATTTTTACAGAAGCGCAAAAACTGTTCCCTATTATTGTTATTACTATTATTTTTATTAAATTAAAACATGATTGTTTAAAATGTGATTGCGTAACACGAAGTGTGAAGCCTTTAAAGAGCTGCATTGCATTGTCATGTTATTTAAAGGGAATGCATGTCGACATGAAACTATGTTTGAGATAATTAAAAAACTTATTTAACGTATCTGCATAATTTATTAAAATTTATTAATTATTCATTGAAAGGAGGAAACGTCTGATGTTTCACAAATATATTAATGTTTTAGACTTAAGAGAAGTTTGACGAACCTCAAGTTTAATTTCAAGAGTAAGAAAAAAAATTAAAGTTCTCCATGCAAGAATATTCTGAGTAGGTAATATAGATAATTAGTAACAATTACGATGTAATTAACTTGTATCAATCTCCAGCATTTTATTATGTAACACATTTGCGTGGCTAATGCGCAATGCCCCGTTGTGCATCATTTCAACCAAAACATTTGATTTCAAATTGAATTCCATCAAAATTACCCTCGCATATTTGATTATGTGCCGCCTATAATTCTAGAATTTAGGAAAGCAGGATTCCTTATTAAACATTACTCAAGTGATATGCCTGCCATACCTCAAAACTTTGTCTTTTCATCGAATTGAGATTTTCAATAAGATAACCAGTCCTTAAATCTCTTTCTTAAAACATTGCCTAAGTATCACTTCACCTCACAACTTGTCTTTAATTATCGTATTTTCAAATCTCACTCAAACTATGATAAATTTTTTTCTGTTCAATATTAACCAAAAATTGGAATTGAACGAATGGAATATTTAGAGTTATTACTCTGCCAACACGTGTCGCCTAACCAATGTAGTTGGCAACGTCCATTGGCATCTCTTCGATGACTGTGCCGTAGAAGTCTTCAATGTCCTTCATCACTCTCATTTCTTCATCGGAAATCAAATTGATGGCAACTCCCTTCCTTCCAAACCTTCCACTACGTCCGATTCTGTGGATGTAGTTCTCCTTGTCCCTGGGCAAGTCGAAATTGATGACGAGGGAAACCTGTTGCACGTCAATTCCTCTGGCAAGAAGATCGGTCGTGATGAGCACTCTGCTGGAACCGGATCTGAACTCCTTCATGATGACGTCTCTGACGTTCTGATCCATCTCTCCGTGCTAACCACAAAATTTCATGTCAAAATAATCATCTGCAACTCAAAATGATTCAATACTTACAATTGCAGACACTGTAAAAGTTTTGGCGGTCAAGTTTTCAGTAAGCCATTCGACTTTCCTTCTTGAGTTGACAAAGATGACAGCCTGTGCGACCGACACTGTATCGTAAATATCGCACAAGGTGTCAAATTTCCATGCCTCTTTTTCGACCCTGACGTAAAACTGCCTGATTCCCTCGAGTGTCAGTTCGTCTTTCTTGACGAGGATCCTCAATGGGTCCCTCATGAACTTCATCGTCACATCCAAACTTCGTTTGGCATGGTGGCAGACAACAGGAACACCTGGACTTCGTTACTGAGGGTCTGGAAGATATCATAGATCTGATCCTTGAATCCCTTTGAAAGCATCTCGTCGGCTTCATCGAGCACGAAGATCCTGATATGTTTTGGGTCTGATGATAAAAAGTCATCGGAATGAGGGGCATGGATTTCATAAATGAAGAGAAATTTAAAGAAATCGAATCGTACTCAAAATATTCCTTGACAGCATGTCGAAAACTCTTCCAGGAGTTCCGACGACAACGTGGATGCCTCCATCTTGAATCTTCTGGATGTCTTCCCTCACGCTCGTACCTCCGATGCAAGCATGACAACGAAACTGCATGTAATCTCCGAGAGCCATCATAACTTTTTGGATCTGCGATGTATTATTCTATAAGTAAGCATCATCTACAAATACTTTGAATTATTATTAATGAACCTGAAGAGCCAACTCTCTGGTAGGAGCCAAGACGAGAGCCTGAACTTGCTTAAGATCGACATCAATCCTCTGGAGAATCGAAATGGAAAATGTGGCGGTCTTGCCAGTTCCAGACTGAGCCTGAGCGATGAGATCCTTTCCCTTAAGACTAGGAACGATTGCCCTTTGCTGGATGGCCGATGGTCTTTCGAAACCGTACGCGTAAATGCCACGCAGAATATCGTCCTTCAAGCCCATATCGTCAAAGGATTCGTAAACTTCATTGCAGTTGGTCTCAATGAGTCCATCCGAATCCACGTTGCATAAGTTACTATTAAAACAAAGTTCCACTTTTATCGGCAGAAAATAAATTTTTAGAGCCTAACTAACGCCCACTCAGCACATTAGCATAATATGCTGCACATTGCAGTTCAACGTACAATCGACCAATGCGACTTAGTCATGCGCCACGAGGTTTTGTTCAATTTTAAAAGCTTTTTTAGATTCTTCTCGTCGTGTATTGCCATAAATTCATTCCATGAACGAAAACGTACTTACCCCTCGTTAGACATTATCCACGTTGCTTTCGAAGTGATAAGAGCACAAGCCTCAATTAATTTAAACGGCACGAGTTGTGGCATGAAAAACATCGATAAAGTTATTACTTGATTTTATTGTGATACTTTTTTTACATTTTTTATATTACGCTGAATGCTAAATATTACAATATTTGAATTTTAATTTAAGATTGAAATTGTTTAAATTCATAATCCGGGCAAGTAATTTCTTGAAACATGACTCCACAGATCCCGTTAAGCTCATTTTAAATTTCTAATTCATTACCAAGTTTTAAATGAAATACTTGAAGCGTTTTCCAGAAATGTTTAAGTTCAGAGGGATTTGTGAATTGAAACAGGAAACTATCGAAGCATTTCCCATGTGAAGCCATTTGTCACAATAAACACGAGCTGTCGTCGTGCGCAGATTTTCGACCGGAACTCAATTAAAAAAAAAAAAAAAAAAAAATAAATAAAATAAAACGAAAGCAATTTGAAATACATTGCAAATAATATCAGATAAGAACACCGAAAAGGAAGCAGTTCGAGGTCGAAGGGGCAGGCGAACTCAAGAAGCAATTTAGACTTAATTCAAAATCCGCTGATCCGTGCGATAAGTTCACCAGTATTGAGTTTTGAAATTCGCTTGTGTTTCAGTTTATTCCGTTAAGGCCTTTTTAGAAATTCAGGCTGAACTTTCACTCGATCCAACAATTTCGCAGCTTACAGCGTCGATAACGTACAAAAACTGAAAGGATTTCGTTCGAAGTTCTGATGTCGAGTTCTTAGAAGTGAGAATTGACCTCAAGTCATTAAACACGTTGATCTTCAGGTGAATGGTGGAGTACTCAAGAACGAGGGCTCTCCAAAGCCTTTTTCAAAAAACAAAATGTTTTGATCAAGTGCTAGATACAAACTTATCTCCTCATTCGATAATATTATTTATTGAAACAATCCCACCCATAACGCCCAATGACAAATCAATTAAATGAAGTGAAACAACTGATCAATTTTTCTGCTCATCAAGACCAATTTATTGTTAACAAGTCCAGCGAATATTAATTTGCAACGAAATATGAGGCTATTTATTCACAATAAACTTGATGATCCACGAAACAATAAATGCTTTCAAACATCTGAGTACCACCCACCACTTTGAGGTGGCAAAAAGAAATGCACAAAATAATCCGTTGAAGTTGTTTGTGCATCAAACAACATTAATGTTTCATTCTGTGAGCAAATAAACACCATTGGCAGCAATTAAATTTGAAAATGAAAATAGAAACTTTTGTTTTTGAAACAAATCAAGCAAATGAAAATCATTATTTACTGCAAATATCGGGTCTCGCTGGAATATTCGGAATAAGACTCAAAAACTGAGGAAAAATGCAAATAAAATTTAATACTTAATTTTTCAGTGAACAAAATGTGGCATCAGTTTATAAATTTGGTTGCCAATTCAACAATGGCAACAACATCAAAAAAAGTTGAACAAGAAATAATCACTGAATAACATGCGACTTGGAATTGTATAACTTGGAACTAACTAATGCAAGATGCAATGTCAAGTGGTACGACTTTCGTGTAATTCGGAAACGTCGAACGAATGGGAAACGTGTCGGGAATGACGACCCGAGGAAGGAATTCAATAAATTCCTCTCATTTTGTATTCAATGTCGGAGAGCTCCTCTTCGACCTGGTCGTACTTAAGAAACAAATGCATCCATTAACCTAAGTGTACTTAATAAACGTTAACTCGTCGCAAAAAAATATTTTATCGGTTTAATTTTTAAAGTAAACTTTTCGACATTCACAAACCAACCGAGGAATCCGTGTCGACATTTTTTCGGATTCTGAAGTTGACGATTTTTGCCGTGGAGGGGGGTGCTCTCGACTCGATGCCGACGACCTTCGTGGAGCACCCGTGCTCGGGAGGATTGCACGCAGACACTCGATAAACTCCAGGAGTCAACAAGCGCCAATAATATCCATCGTTTGCTGATCAAGTGATCAAGTTAAATTATAGAAATTTATTTAAATTAAAACCATGGAATTCATTTTGAACCTTCTGCAAATAATGAACATTGAAATTACAAAACCCATCCTATGCCAATAATTCATGACCAGTTACTCAACATATTGAACAATAATACAGATATTTAATTGAAGGTCAATTTAATTAATAAATTAATAATTAATTAATAATGAATATAAACTAAAATTTGAATATAGGTTTATTCAAAATTCATTTTTAAAATAATATTTCCAACCAAACACACACGATTAGATTTAATAATCATTTTCCATTGAAGATTTTTTCTGATAACTTTTCAAATGAGTGAAAGTCATCATCTCTCAAGGTTCAGTTCTCTCTGATCAGTTTCATATTCAGAGCCTCATTTTCGAACTTTAAAATTAATTGAATGAATGCAGCATTGCATTAATTTTGTATCAACCCTTTGAAATAAATGGAATTGATTCAATTCTGTTGGTATTAGCCAATCATTTGAGTGTCTCACCTATCTGAATAGTTGTAAAGGCACTTTTTAGTCATATCACCGTTCACCTACCCGAGGGTTGCCGGGCGGTTGGGGATCGGACGCATTGCAGCCATTGCAGTACCCATGCATGCAGAATTGCGACCGATCGATCTAGCATCCATTTGCATTAATTATAAGCATAAAATGGAGGTTCATACATTTTACACTTTATATTTGATATTATTTCATTAATTCCTCCAAATTTCCTTCTCTTTGATCGACTAATCCGATGCAAACAACATCTTGCGATGAAAATAAACATCGAAACATTTTATCGACCCCCGAAAACCTCGCCGACTCGTCAAATGAATTAATTTTCAAACTCTAGTCGACATTTAAATGCCAACCGATCGTGCAGCTCGAGGCGACCATGCATTCCTCGCAAATAACGACTTTTTTTTTGCTACCGGCCGGTTCAATGTTTAAAGACCCACCTCTTGCTGCGGCGAAGAACTCCGCCTCGACGTCACCCTCGTCATCTTGTTAGTAAATTAGTAAATTAGTAGCTAGTACTCGATATTGGCAAAATATAACACATCGTCGGCATCGATTCGGTATTGACGCCTCCTCGACTTATCGACGTCCGAACGGTCGGATGTTTACAGATCTTATCGACGGTTACGACGTCCCCGTTATTGAAAGACCGAGCGGATGCCAATTTATTTCGTTTCATTTCGACGTGTGATCGTCGCGCGCGTCGCGACGAACGCGTTCTGGAAACTAACCCGAAGTGATGTCGTGTCGATAGGTCGATCTTCTCCCCCTGTGATGTTGACCACTTTGATCTGCGCTCCGGCCACGGGCGCGCCCGTTCCGTAGTCCGACACCGTTCCCTTGATGCCTAAGTGGGTCTACGATTACGTGATCCATTCATTCAGTTATTTCGGGCAATTTTTAGAATTTAATTTTCCACTCCGCTAAGCTACGTGCGAACGATCGGAACCCTAATTGCTGTCAAATTAAAAATGAAAATCGATGGACATCGACGACGTCATCTGATAATGACTTGTACTAAATTTGACCTAAATGTTGTTAAGAATGCTTTAATGTATTCGTTACTATCGTTATTACAGTTATTATCATCATTATTATTATTGTTATTATTATCATTATTTAAGAACAAGAATTAATATAATATATGAAGCGACAAGTTGCAAGCTTCACCATCCAAATGAAAGCAATGAGTGCATTCCTGTTGTCGTTCCAGTATTTTGGAAGTTCTGAGGGCGAGGGAAACTTGTCGCATCCGAGTTCAAAGGTCAACTCGAAGCAGTTGCTGCTCAGATAATTGAAGTCCTGCATTCCTGGTCATCAAAATCAGTGAACGATTTGCTATTATTAATGTTATTATTATTATTATTAAAACTAGAAGTTCTTTAAACGTCACAATGCATTAAGGTAGTTCAAGGTACATTTACTGTGATGGATTAAATGGAATGCATTAGTAGCTGCTGATGACATTCAAGCCACAATCAGGAGTAAAAAGAGCTAGAAATCAGAAATACCCACTAAAAGGTTTCCTGTGTTTTGAAAGTTCAGTAAGTAACTAAAGAAAACTTCAAATAATATTTCATCAAATAACTTCTGCACTGATCTGAATCTGCTCTCAAGGTTGCAAATCGACATAAAATGCAATGTTATCGAAAAATGCATCGGTATTTTCGTCCACGAACCCCAAAAAACCTCTCACCTCCGATGACGGGGTACCACCGAGCTCCGTTGGTGATTCCTCCGTCGTTATAAAAATCCTCGCCTCCGGTACACATGGCGTGCGGAAGACCCATCGTCGGATGCTTCCGGGCATAAGACAGGGCCAGAAGTCTGTTTTGTGGTGAAGCAATTAAAGATTTACAATGTCAAATAATAAATTATCCAATCAATTGATGCAATATTTTCTGCAGCTTAATTTAAGTCCTAATTGGTTAATTCAATTAATTCTATTGCTCGATAATAAACACAACATTTGAAGTGCAGGCAACATTTGAAGTGCAGGTTGGCCGAACGGGTTGAGTTCCTGCATGCGGTCGTAATAGCAACGGTCGTAATGTGTCGTGTTCGCAACCCGGCCTGCACCGCCACCGAGCGCCCTCGGGTAGGGTTGCTATGTAAATGCTAGATCGATTAAAAAGTGCCTTCACATCCCGTTCGGATACAAAAGGCACTCAAAATATTGGCTAAATACAAAATACAACAATGTTGGCATTAAAAAACTGGCATTAAAAACATCTCGAAACATTTTCTCCAAATTTTCATTTTTTTTTAAAATTTACTTGAATTCACTTTAATATTGCAGAAAGTATTCTAGGGCCAGACTTAAGAAAGCACATGCTTCTGCTATCAGACTGACCCTGGTGATGCAAAACAATTTCCAACAAGCAGTCGGCCAAAACTACTCGATTGAAAAAAAAACAGCAAAGAAGCAAGATAATCCTTGACAAAGCCATGCAATGCACAGGATTTTTATAGGATTTTTTAAACTGTATGCAGAGGTTAAAGAGAGCAGATGAATTGTTTGCATTTCAAATTATTGAATTGTTTGAATTTCATATTATTGAATTGTTTGAATTTCAAATTATTGAATTGTTTGAATTTCAAATTATTGAATTGTTTGAATTTCAAATTATTGAATTGTTTGAATTTCAAATGCATCCTCAAATGCAGTCTCGGATTGTGACGTCGGATGAATAAAATAAAGTTGTACTTTTGGAGAATGGCTGCCAATGTTCATGAATATTAAAATTTCAACATTGATTTGCATCAATGTTTGTAAGATCAACAAATAGCATCTGCTCTTTGTTGGATTTCAGTTTTCAGGTTGTTAAACTTTAAACCATGAACAATTCATCAACATTAAATCACATTAAAAAAAAAAATATTTGCTTTTGTAAAATTTCGGCAACGTGTTCCACGATTTCCAAGTTTACTATTAAATAAAATGATAATGCTCTTAATAATTAAGACCAAACAATGAGCCATAATTAGCGACCTTCACAAATTTCAATGCAACCGACGTCGCCGCGACACGAGTTCACGTCGGACCTTCTTTCGCCAATAATTCGACTCGAGTCCAAGTTCTCGACGTCCGTCGTCGCGACCGACCTTCTCGTTGGCACAAAAACCGATCGATCGAACTTACTTGAAAACGTCGTCGTCGGGAGACTTGCTGTAACTCCTGGGTTTGCCAGGTTTCGAGGAGTCGTAAGGGTAGTTGATGACGAGGTCTCCTCCGTGCAGGTTGGCAGAAAGAACGAAGGGGTTCATCAGAATCCACTTCATGACCATCAATGTTTCCGGAGCCAACTGAAAAATTAAGAAAACATTGTTGTCAAATTCACTCTAAGTCTGGAAAAGCAGAAGAAATATTTAATAAAATAATAATAAATAAAATAATAATATTATATAATAAAATAATATTATATAACAAAAATAATGTTATATAATAAATATTGTCGGAAATACTTCGCTGTTGGTTTCTTCGGCCAACCCGGAATTGACGTAAATATCCAGCAAGTGATTGTTGAGCGATTTATTCTTCGCATGGTACATGATGTAATTCAAATCTGGAAAGTTTCTGTTCAAATCGATTCCTTGGGCGTTCGATCGTCCAGAAAGCCATTTCTTGTCTGGATCATCCTAGAAAGAATAATTAGATAACCTGCATTAATAATAAACTAATATTCAGATATGAATGTTTAATAAATCATTTGTTTGACTGAATCCTAAATAACCACAAATACCGTGTTAGCAGATATCTCCCATCCGTCGGGGTTCATGGACGGCATGATGTGGATGCGAGTGGAGTCGAGCAACTTTTGAATTTCATAATTACCACCGAGATATTCATCGCACAAATAATCTGCCAAGTTCAACATTAATTCTTTGCCCACTACTTCGTTTCCGTGCATGTTTGCAACATATTTGAACTCAGGCTCGCCTGAAATTTGTTATTTTTTATTTGGAGAATAAGATTATATTAATACAATAATGATATAATAATGATATACAGTTCATTTTCAATTTAATTTCACTATCGAAATTATTTTAAAATTACTAGTCAGTAATAAAAGATACCTGTTTCATGAACGGTGGGATTATCAGAAAGTACAATGACAGCCAAGTGATGGCCTCTCAAAGTAACGTTGGTTCTGCCAGTCAAATTATAAAGATGAGTTATTTCTGGACATCTCTCGTGTATTTCATTGAGAACTTGAAGCATTTCTTCGTACGTGTGGTGCTTCGCAACATCCATCTTGCTTAGAACTGGTAGAACCATCCAAACCGAACAAACCAGGATGATTAATTTGATCATCTCGACCAACATTTTCAAGTGATTATTTAAAATCAATTTCATAAAGACGTAGAAATTTCTCTTTTATCAGTCAGTAGTTCCAAACGAAGACAGCTTCAACATCCCGCGAGCAGATGCTGAGTAAACATATGCATTTATTACAATTCGAACGCCTTCCCACGTTTGAAGCGCCTGAAAATGTCAAATGAATTTAATAATTTAATAACACAAATTGTCCTTAAAATTGGCTTGCAATAGGCTTTATTTTAAGATTGAATTTTGCTTTTACCCAAAATAATTTACCAAGGTACAGTCAATCCAATGTTGATAGAAAGTGCATATTTTAGTCAAAATTCTCGTACGAACAATGGAATTTATTCAAGCTTTGACATTGCGTCACTTTACCTCATATACAAATATATACATATACATACATCATGTACATATACAAATACATACATCATATACAAATATATACATATACATACATCATGTACATATACAAATACATACATCATATACAAATATATACATATACATACATCATGTACATAAAATCGACTTTCTAGAATAATTAAAACAATTTGCAAAACATTGCAAATTACGTAAAAATGTATGTAATTGTAATTCCAAGGCAAAGATATATAAATGATGGATTAACGTTTTTAAGAGGTGATTTGAAGTAAATAAACACGAATTTCTTATTGCAGTTGTTTTGTCAATAGTTTGGTTATTTTATGTTGTGTTTAGTTAAGGCTTCATGGTCTCAGCAACAACTTTTCACGAATGACCAGAGATTACTTGGAGTTCAATAAGAATGTCCTATTTTTTAAATGATGTTTGGTTCTCGCATCATTTCGCACATTTGGTGATTTCAATTGCTCCAGGTTTTAGAAATTCGCTTTCGTTACAAAAAATTTTCAAATGTTTTTTTTGGACAAAAACTCGGTAAGATCGCAGGGAAATGAAAATGTTTGTGCCTACTGTAGAGTGAAATCTCCTCCTCCTCATGTCATCGAAATTAACCATTGAAATAATTATAACATGCTTTAAAAATTACTTATTTATAAAACAATTCAAAAGACAAATATTTAAAAAATTCCCTCTCAATTTCAATTTAGCGCAACTATAAAGGGTGTTTTCTCCAACCCACAAAATATTTGAAACGAATATTGTAAAATGCTAATTTTTTAGTTTATTATTTGGTAATAGACTTTATTTGCCCAAATTTACGCTGACCACAGGAGTCCAAAAAGAGGTTCGAAGATATTTTTAGAACCGTTGAATGTGGGTGGGCAGAATTTATAAAACGAAAGATCATAATTTTCAGCCATTTGAAGTTTGCATTGGATGAGAAATCAAGACTTAAAAATAAAACAAATCGCTCTAAAATTGTTTTGGACGATTTAATAAAAAAAACTGTCAATTTGAATTTACAATTCAATAAAGTCTCGGCGCATGGACGCTTACATGATTATCACTTAAGGTACAACTTCACACTTCAGAAAGTATTTCTCATGTCTTAGGCTACCGGTTGAGGCGGTATGTGGTTCTTCACCGTTCGGTTGAAATACAATCTACTGATTGGTTGATTGGTTGATTGATAGTTTTCAATCATTCATGAATGAAATTACTGGATGCATCGAATGTCAGGTATGCAACGACACTGCTGTTGGATTCCACTGCGGTGCCCATGTCTGCGAAGCTTGCAAGGTTATTTGAATTAGGTTTATTAATAATTTATTAATAAAAATAAATGTATATATGTATACGTATATACACATACATATTGCATATATTGCTTTTGCAAGGATTATCGGAATTATTGAATTGATTACCTTAAATGTTTCTGAAACTTATTTGAAACCTCTCAACTCAATGAATTAAAAATCAGTTGTTGGATTAATTATGTTAATTATGTTTATGTTAATTAGAAGCAAAAGTTTAAAAAAGGGGTCACAAAAAATATCTCCTTACAATCGTAAGCGTGGGTAATTTACAGGCGCATCTCACGTTCCTGATTTGTTACTTTAATTTGTAAATAAATAAATTTCACAGTTCAACATCAAACAAATATTCAAAGACTCGAATTTGTTCTCAAATTGTGAAGAACAAAAAGCGGGAATGTTTCGTTGGACTGTTTCTGGTTCGAGTCCAAAAAGCAGTTCAGACGAAACAGATGCGCATTAAGACGACCTTCAGTTGTTGTTGTCGCGAAATGATTGAAGGCTAGTGATGATGATGATGGTGGTGGCGATGATGATGATGATGATATTAATGATAACAAGAGCAAGAACATCATCAACAATAAAACATTAAAGTAATACAAACTGTGCAAACTCACATGAGTGAAGGAGTGCAGATCAACATTTGTTCTTCGGAATAAAAACAAATTTATGAAAAATTATCGACATAATTATAATAAAATATTATGATGTAAAATACATTACATTGTAAATATCTATAATTACATTTGCAGTCGTAAAAAATGATGGCGACTTTACAATGCAGCTCAGTTGAATGCATTGAATGCTTGATGCATTGAATTGCAGGCGTCATAAAAATTTTATTCACGAAATGAGGCCATGTTGAATTTGCTCACATGTTTGGGGAGTTTTTCAGATTGCATTAATTCAACAATTCACTGATTAATTCATTCAATCATCTGATTAATTCATTCAAACTACAATTCGTTTTTCCAGTAAACTTGTTTTGGAATGCATGCTGACTTAATAGTTAATTTTAAAATTTGTTAAAAAATGATTTGGTTATAATAATAATAATAATAATAATAAGTTATATTAATAATAATAATAACAATAATGATATATTAAATTAATAAAATATTAATAATAATAGCAATAATAATAACAACAACAACAATAGTAATAATAATAAAAATAATATTAATAATAACTAATTAATAATAAAATAATAATAAATAATTAATAATAATTAATAATAATAGTGTATTTATTAAATAAGTTCATAAATATATAGTAATATGTATTTGAATTAAAAAGTATATTAAAATATATAATTATTTTCGACCAAATAAGCTCGATTAAATTCAATTAAAGTAACAAATTAAATTAATTCCTGTTAACTTTTAAAGCGAGCGAAAGTCATTAAAGCTCGAGGCTGACTCATCAGTTTCGACATTTTCAGTAATTTCCAGAGCCTCATTCCAGAACTGATAACGTACAAATGTCAACAAATTAAAAATTAATATTAAAGCAGTACAAATGGAAAGAGTACAGTATTAAGTACTTGAAATTATGAAAATGTATTTCTTGCAATTTGAGAATAAATAAATTATTGTTGATAACATTAATAAAGAAATTAATTACAATATTATATGCAAACTTGATTTAATCAATCAATTTATTAATAATAATCTTTCAATTAATTCAACAATTCATAATCAGTTAATTAATTTACTAATTAATGGCTCAGTTAACTGTGAAAGCATTATTTGCATTTTCAGAAGTTCTTCATCCGATGTCTGAAACTGAGGTGTGGTGAAAATTTCAAATGTGCATCGAGAGGAAGCTGTTCGATCAGCAAAACGAACAGAACAAAATGTCCTTGTTGCAGATACAAGAAGTGCTTGCAACTCAACATGTACGGATCAGGTCGGCGTTTGGCGAATTAAATTTTTAATTAATAATTATTTTTACTCATATTTCATATTTTTTAATAATTCCCGAAGATATTATTCGAATAATTATTTGCCACGCTTCGAGGTTTAAAAGATGTTTGCACCCAATTTTTGATATTCGTAATTTGGTTGCTATTGATTTATTGATTTATTGATTTATTGATTATTAATTATTAATTTAATTTAAATATTTTCGTCGCTCATCAAATTTGACATTTGATTTTGACTTTTGAGGTCCTTTGTTTTACCTCAAAAAAGGAGTGGTTTATTGTGCAAGAATTAGTCTCCTTAAGATACTATTTGTTGTGTGTTTATCGTTTGTCGTCAAGCAATTTGTTTCTCTGAGTTCAGAATTGAATAAAAGTGCAAGAAGAAGAAAATATTTTGAATGTTTAAGACTTACCTGTGGTTCATTTTATTTATGAGAAACAAATAAAAACTAGTTAACTAAAATGTTATAGTTAACCAATTATTGCATTAAAACTAAATTATTAAAAATAAAATAAAAAAACGAAACTAGAATGAAACTATAAAATTTAACAACTAAAAATAAAACCACAACAATAAACAACGAAAAAAATAATCAACTACAAAATAAATTTGACGAGCATAAATTTGTAAACTTTTCCGCAGAGCGTTAATCTTGTGTCTTCGCATCACTTGCTCCAGCCTGCTTCTCCTTCCTCTCAAAGTAAGGTTTCCATGGCACAACAGGAAAGCAGGTTGAGGAAGGCGTTAAGAAAGTGGTGTCTGGCTGCTCTTTCCGTACGATGCAGTTGCCAACAAGCCCCAGTGGAGTGTCGAGGCAAATATTTGTCCAGGTTTCAAGCAGTGCACCCCCCATTGGAACCACCAAGTAGGTAGCCCCCCAGCCTCACCGCCCTTGAAAAGATTCAAGTGCCTGCTAAGTTGGAAGATGAAGACATTGACTCCAACATGGAAGACATTGACTCCAACATCACATGAAATGGAACTAATGCAGTGTATATCTGAGTTCTGAAGATGAAGCTTGATTGGGGAGGGAAGGCCAATCTTTCCAAGCTGACCTTGGATTTAGTGTCTGCTTCTACCTCACAAGATTATTAGACTTGTCAGCCTGAGGGGATTTAACAGCTATAAAGAGGAGTTGATGTTTGGCAAATATGGAAAAGATATTGTTTGTCAAACTTGAATAATCGAAAATTTGTTCAACAAAATTCTTTGGAAACTACAAAATTAAAACTAACGAAATAAAAACCAAATAGTCATACTAACTAAGAAAAGCGGAACTAAAATAATTATTTACTACAAGAATGTGAAGAAGTGAATGATGTGCGTGGGAGGTGTCACCAACAACAACCAAACAACGAGACAATCCGAGTGAAGTTGTTTTGCTCGAAAGTGTTGTCATAAAAAAAAGATCTTAAGTGGATTCTAAAAGTTTGAGAAGGAATTTAAAATGACAATGGATTGTGAAACGAGGAATTTAAAAATGGCGGATTAAAGGGTTTCATGGAAAACTTTAAAGAATCCTTCGCAACTTCAAACTTCGGAGAACTTTTCCACGTGATGTAGAAAAACAATTTCTTAGTGGACAACTTCATCGTTGAGCGCCTCTCACATGTTGATGCTGCATTTTGGATGATTTTTTGGATGGTTGAGACTTTATTAGGTAGCCAATTGTTGTTTGTAATAATTATTACATTAATTATGAATAATGTAAATGTAAATTAAGTGCACACAGTAGCGAACAATTATTACTAGTTATCAGTCTTAATGTTATTCTATCGCTGAGTTGCTCATAAGAACTGGCTACTGGGTGGTCTCACGAAATGAATTCATTATTAAAAATGAACGAATTTAGGATGGTCATGAAAATGTGATGCAGACACTTCAAATAAGTGTGCATGTTCATCTATAAAATGAAGGAAGTTGTTAACAGGTCTTTCAAGAACATTAAAATAATTTCAATGACATGAAATTGTTGAAATGTGGTAATATTAAAAATATTAAAATATTAAACAAAATAACGGTGTTAAGTGTTCAAAGACCATAATTTGTGTGAAATTTGAGTCAAATGGTGACTTCTCAGATTTCTTGGAACACTGGGGGAGGAGGAGGAGGAGGATGAGGAGGGGATTGCGTGATGGAAATTTGAAAGAAACATTTGACACGTGACTTTTGATTTTCGTCTTCTCAGGGAGTCAGAATGTTTCGAAGGAGATCAGTCACATGCCATGCCAGGTGTGTGGAGCACCTTCGTCAGGATTCCACTTTGGAGCCATCACCTGCGAGGGATGCAAGGTGGGAGTTTCATGCACTTTTGCCTTGTTTACCAAGATGATGTTGGTCTTTGTAATTCAATCTTCTGATTTCTGTGAAACTCAACCATAAATAAAATAATCTGTTTCTTATTTCATCCACGATTACCGAAAGTAACATAAATAATTGGCTAAATAAATTAGTTCGGGTAAAATATATTTTTAAATTCAAAGTCACAATTTGACTGTTTGATTAAATCCAATTTAATTTCGCACAAATAAATTTAAAAATTCAAAAAATAACAAGCAACAACACAACACCAAAAAAAATCGATGAAAAAAAGTTAAAATTGAGGTGACAAGTTGATTGACAGGAGAAAATGGAGTCCTTGTAACAAACACGAGTCCTCAGTGAAACTTAAACATTGAAAACATTGCAGACACAAAGTGACGATTTTAAATCAAATTAAACATTAGGAACATAAATCATCCTGGTCTCCTTTGATGAACGTCATCTTGCAGAATCATCATCATCATCATCATCATTTGCAGGTTGGTCAACTGTGCCATTTACAATTTTCAACTTCCAAGTTTTCCGACTTTCATCTTTTCCTAAATCGCATTCCAGCTTTAAACTCGAGAGCTATTGGAATCAAGGAATATTGTACTCCCGCATGGTCTAACGTACGAGACTTCGCCTCTCGCGATGGCAGCACGGGTTCGAGTCCCGTTGCGGGAGCATCGTCCTAATCGCCCAGTTCTTGGAGGGCGAGTATTAAGCGATAATTGATGGACGTAATCCGGTTTAAAAGGTTGCATAATCTTGTTGTTACGTAATGATGCACAGCATTACTATCAAGTCCTTGTCATGGATTTGTTGTTAATTTGTTGTTACTTTGTTTGACTCACACATCGAGAGGAACTGGTGTTTGTAAATGGTTCAAAAACTGGTGTAAATGTCTGAAAACACTTCTTCTTAAGTAACTGAGAACTGATTTCTGAAATGAAGTTACACACTTTGTCTTAATTAAGAATTATTTGGTTCAAATAATAAAATATCAAAAATTATAAGATAAAAATTTTTATGCTAAACGACAACTGATAAAGAATTATTCGTGTTTGTGAATGAAAAATATGCAACAAAAATATTAACGTCAGTCTGTTTTTATAAGGTAACTATCTTTTTTTTTAAAGCGGCTTCGCCAGTTAAACTCATTTTTTGCATCCGTTATAATTAACTTTATTATTTACGTTCCTCAAATTCAGTCAGTTACTTGCCCTCAGCGAACTGGGTGATTAGGACGGTTCTCCCTCAACGGGACTTGAACCCGTGCTCCTCGCTTCCAATAGCTCTCGAGTTTAAAGCGAGTTTAATGCGATTTAGGAAAATTTAGTGAAAGTTGGAAAACTTGAAAGTTGAAAGTAGCACAGTTGACCCAAGAATGGCAGAGAATGACGTGTGCAAATTTCAAGTCGCTATCGTTCACCGTTTGGGAGGAGTTCTTCGGACGGACAGACATACACACGCACTTTCTGTTTTACCTTGTAGATATGAGCATCTTAATGTGCTTAATTTGTGACTAAATAACATCTGGCATTTCTACCCCCAAACGCCAGCTAAATGGTTTTTTTTTTATCAAACAGACAAATACATTATTGACAAAAAAAAGAGTGAATTTTGATATTTAAAACACACTTCAACATTTGAAGCTGCTTGATTAATTCTTGCAACATTTTATGTCATTAGCAGCCTGCATTAATAAGTTTCATTAACTACATAATTACACAATCTTGTTGTTACATAACGATGCACAGCTTTACTAGCATTATTATAAAACTAATTAATATCTCATGAATAATTAATTACATGCATGAATAATTAATATCTCATGAATAACCAATGAATTGTAAACCTAATTTCACTCCAAGCGGAAAGACTGCATCAGGTTCGACTGGAAAACATCGCAAAATGCTGACGTTCGACATTTCATTGGAAATTTTCAAAATTTCATTTCTTCGAAATTCTTAAAAGTGAGAAACGAGAGTAAATTTTCTCAGAAAGTTTAAGAAATAATTTATCAAAATCTTTTAAATTTTTCACGTAAATTTCAGTAATTACCGGTCTCCGATGAAACGTCCAAATATCGTTTTCGAGTGCATTAACATCAATTTGCCCAATATTCAACATATTTAAAATATTCAACATTTGTTCTGATTTTTTTAGAAAAAATATTTTCGCAAATAAAAAATGTTTTTTTCGGTGGCAGATAATATATAATATTTTTTATATTTAAGAGGAAATTGTCAACTCAGTAATTGGACGTTATTTTGCATTAAAATATTTGGCTAATATTATTATAAGTCAGAATATAATCGTAATGTCATGCTTTAATAATTCAATAAAAGTCATTTAAAAATCAATTAATTCATAACATCAATTAATTCATAACATCAATTAATTCATAACATCAATTAATTCGTAACATCAATTAATTCATAACATCAATTAATTCATAACATCAATTAATTCATAACATCAATTAATTCATAACATCAATTAATTCATAACATCAATTAATTCATAACATCAATTAATTCATAACATCAATTAATTTCCTTAAAAAGAGGCCTAGGTTTTCGGTGTTTTTAAAATTCAATAAAATATAGAAGATATATAGAAAATATAGAAAATATAAAAAATAAGAAGTGAATTAAGAAAATATTTATTCAGATATTTGAACCAACAAATATTTTCAGCTCATCCTTGAGTGGTTTGTGCTCAAATCAGATTCATCTCTTTTCTCCTTTCGACCGTTTTTTTGCAGGAATTGTCTCTAGATAAGCCTCCTTAATTAAAATAAATATTGATATATTCTTAATAATAATAATAATAATAATTGATATATCGTTTATAATAACACACAATTCAAAAATCTCTAAAATCCAAAAATGTCATGCATGCTTCCGAGTTGAAGTCAAATGTTCTCGTCAAGTTTTCCAAGAAGCTTAAAGTTAACTTAATTAATATTATTATTATCATAATCATCATATCATTATTATTATTATTATTATTATTATTATTAAATAAACAATTTAAAATATAAAGAAATTATTTTTAGGGATTCTTCAGGAGATGCTTATGGGATAAAAACGTAGCTTTGTACAAATGCATTGAAAAGGGAGTCAAGAAAAACAAGTGTCAAATTACATGGAAAACAAGAAACACCTGTAAGTTCTGCAGATACAACAGGTGTCTCCTTATCGGGATGGAGTTTAACAGTGAGTAATAAATTATTTGAAAATTAATTTATCTTTAATTTATTTATTTAAACATTATTTTCCGTTTATTCGTAGAAAGTAGAATTGGTCGACAGTCTAACCTTGTGAAGCACAAAATCCACATGGCCCTCAACAAGATCAAAATGGCAAAAGGACTCTCCGTCGACAACATCTTCCCACTTGTTGGTTCGGCAAAAGACCTTCCCAAATTAATCCATAAGAAAGATTCTCAAGAATCACACGATGAATTTAATGACATTTCAAAAAGTGACACCAGAAACATGGAGAATGAAAAGGTGTTTGTAAACGTCGAAAATTCACCTGCTGAATCGGAAACGTCCAATCCTTCATCGTCTTACTCAAGTACTTCTGCAAACTTTCCATATCCTAGCTATCTTACAAACTCCTCTCTGATAGACTCATCCCTTCCTTCACCTTATGTGGTAGCTACTCTTTCTCATTCTGTCTCTCCATCGCAAGAGACTTACATAGATTTTGGAAGAGACACTATGAGAGACTTGCAAAGATTTTGGAAGAGACAGTGCGAAGATGAGAAGAGGACTAAACACGAATACAAGAATCAATCAAGAAATGTACTCATCGTGCATCGCGATGCCCCAACATTCAATGAGATTTTAACAGAAGCATCCAGCTGCAGCACTGCTACTTTTCAGCTTCAAAATTTCCAGAATAAAATGTCAATATTGTCATCTTTGGAACCCATCATTCCTTATCAATCAGCAGACATCTTGAGGAACCCTGCAATTGCTCACAACTCGCTTGTCGAACTGATGCTTGAAATTCACAAGTATCTTCATCCTGTATCTGAGAGGGTAACCATTTAATTATACGTTGTTAGTTTTGTAAATGCCATTGGTTTATTATTCGATCTTTTTATCACTCTACTATTTTTAAAATTTTAAAGATTTTTAAGATTTTTTTTATTACTGAGCCGTAATAAAAAGAAATTGTAAAATGCAGAAAGAACAGAAGGACAAAATGACATCGGCTCAAGGGTTTTAGATGTAAGGCAATGACATTTGGACAGCCCAAACCGTATTTAGTTGTATTTGGTTGCAAATGAGTCTGTGGGATATTTGTTTGTGTAGACGAGGATTAGTTGGTAATGCAGTTGTCACTGTAATAATGCAACACAACAAAAGCTTGAGAATTGCGTTTATTTACTAATAATGTATTTTATGCTTCGTAATAATATGATGTCCTAATGTTAAATAAGTTATTTTTGCCTCAATGAAGGAATGAATATAAAAACTGCCAAGAGAAATATTTTGAGGCTTTTGACCTTCTTAGGCAAAGGATTTTGATTTTTTATTAAAAATGACAAAACAGCATCAACAATTCTCTAATTGCACGGAAAAAGATTTCCTTTTTAAGACATTGTTTTTTAAAGATGCGAAATGTGAGTTAGTGGACGAGGAGGAAAATTTATTTAATTACAGGATTGTTCGTATTTGTGGAAATGAATTTGTGCTTATTTATTGAAAGTCTCGGTTAATAAAATGCTTTTTAAAATTTACAGTATGAGGCTATTAAGTTGGGAAGTTCAACTTCCTACGAGTTGTTCTGGGATTTAGAAATGGCACAACTGGTAAGGTGCTCCAAACTCATTCTGCAATTTGCCAGGAATGTTCCAGGTTTGTAAATTTATTTTGACGCCGATATTTACTTTCTTAATCGCTTTTACAAATTAATTTCAATAAAATCATCTACTTTTGTATAGAAATTGTCAATAAAATATATCCATTATTTCTGTGATGTGTTCCATAAGTTTATGACAAGAGTTTGTTGTTAAATATTAAGAACGCTGTGAATGCTGTCACATTTTTACATATTACGACGTAGTAATCGGTTACAAAAGCAAATCAATAATATTCATTGTTTTTCGACTAACTATCAATATCAATGCCAACATGCAATCCCAAATAAACAAATATTTGTAATAATATTTAAGTTTAAATCTTTAAACGAAATTCAAAAATCATTAAAAAATATTCAGGTCCAAATTTTAAGGATTTTGATGTCGACGTTTGTGGCAGACGACAAATTGTAAAGTTTTACGAACGCACAGGAATTGATGCTTGTTATTGTAACCGAGTGTTGCTGGTGTGTCCTTGTGATGATGTGATCTTCTTGCAAATTTTTGTGATATTCATTCATTTCCTCTCAGTTCTTAAGAAGAATTTCCATTTTATTTAGTTTTATTTTTTGTTTCCTTACTTTGATAACGTTTGCCGCACTTCCACACATAAATATTTGATTGTTTACGATGCCAAGTTTTTGAAAGCGAAAATTAAGTTTTCAAACAAATGAATGAATTGAAAATATCGGTAATAATATGTAATATATAATAAAATAATGTGCTATAATATGTTAGCATTTCATTAAAATCGGAATCACTAACTTCATAATGTTAGTTAACATAGTTAACATAGTTAAATAACACGTTCGTGTGTTTGAATTTCACGAGACTTCTTGTCGTTGCTCTCGGATTCCTCACTGAGGAATGCTTATCACCCATTGCAACTTTTGCTTTTATTTATGACTTTTGACAACCTCACAGTTTGATGTGGGAAATATAATCATTTGAACAACGACACTTTTCAAAGGAGAATCAATTTTTTCAACTACTCAATATTTTGTGGATATTTTTCCAAAACATTTTGAGTTTTGTATTTTGTTGAGAACATTTAGATTGTTATTTTCGTTTCGAATTCTTACATCACATGATCTTATAACAAATGATAAATTGTTATCGTCAAATTTTAGAAATTGTTGTTCAATCATCTTTAATTTGCACTCAACTTATCCTCTTTCATGTTTTAAAATTTACAATTTTAAGCGGATTTAAAATTTATAATTATTTCTAATTTCCATTTTTAATTTTGAAGCAGAATTTTGTCTTTAAACAAAAATTGATTTAAAAGTTTTATTGGAAAAATAAAAAAAAAAAAAGTTCAAATGCTGAACAACTTAGGAAATAATTTTTAATTTATTTTCGAAAAAACCATTAAAAAAAATAGCAAATAAAAATTATTTAATAATATTAAATAATAATAAAATTATATATATATTAAATATTATATATTTTCAATATTTTTAAATTATTTAAATTTTGATAATAAAATATTTTTATTTTGATATTTAAAAAATATTTTCAATATTTTCAATCGATCAGGCGTACAAAATGAAAGGTATCATCATTCAATCATAAATCAATTATTAACATTTGAGCGATTCAGTTTGAGCCATATCGATCCAAAACAATGCATTCCAGCATTTTAAAAATACATTTGTTCAATCATCGTGCTTAAATACAAGTCATAAGTTTAAGTCAATTTCTGCTGATTAGAACAGAAAATTGAATATTTGGAAATTTATGTTCTGCAATGAAGAATATTGACCTCCATTGCTTTCACATCATTCAAAACCATTTCATACGATTTTACTGCATTTTGAAAACTTCTATTTCGCGGATGTTTGGAAGAAGTGCCAATGTTTCCAAATACTCATTTTATCTCAATTTGCATCAATTAATTCTTTTAAATTCAAACATTGCTTTATTAATTCATTTTATTTCTCCTAATATTTCTTGACAGGTTTCGGAGATTTTTCTCTGAACGAACAGGTTTCAGTGATTGGGAAATGCATGTTTCCATTGGCATCCTTCCTCTTCGCCGTAGCATCCATCAACGAAAACAAGGATGGTCTGTGGTTCGGAATACCATACAATGAACAACAAGTTAGCACAACAGGTTTTTATTAATAATAAGTATTTATGTGGCGCCACAAGCATCAGAGACGCTTAAACCATTTATATAGCGCCTTCTCCAAGAGGCTCCTTGTGGCGGTGCAAGGTGGGTTGCGAGTGCGACAAGACTGTTATTGTCACAATAACAACAATAATAAGTGACTACTGCTGCTTTTACCCTCTGAGCCAACTTGCACAGCAACTGATACTCGTATTGCCAATTATATTACCAATATTATGTCATTATTATTAACACCTAAAAGGTAATTAGTTTACAAATTATTGTAATTTAGAACTTCCTCAAAATGTTTGAAGACTTCCAACTTTTCCTTCCTCATTTCCACGACCTTTGCAACTACGTGTCCAGACTTGTTTTGGACAAAGTTGAAATTTCCTTCATATGCGCACTTTACCTCATGGATGTTGGTGAGTGCAAAAATACTTTTAAATAATTATAAATACTCATAAATAATGTAATAAGGCATTTTAATTTTGAAAAATTGGAAACAAATGCATGTCAAATTGATCAAAATCTGTGTTTGCATCTCATCAATTTGAGACGGTAATTAGTATTTTAAGAACATTCCCGAGTTATTTCTTATATTTTATAAAAACGTTTTGTATTTTATGAAAATATTTCACGTAAATTATTCAGCTATTTCAAGATATTTTGCAGTTTAAAAGCTTTTTTAATTTAATGGCTTCCTGACGAAATTCTCTTTCACGAAAAAGTATCGACATCGATGCATGTATTTAATTCTGAAGTTTAATCACAAAACCAAAATATTTTTTAATATTTCCAAGGCAACAAATACGAATACAAAGAAATGTTTTTGGACCATCTGGAAGCTTACATCAAAAGCGAGTGTCTAGTTATTTGTGCTAAATATTTGTAATATGTATGCTATTTGAGAACATTTAAAAGAATTGAATTGGAAAATTTAAATTTCTTTTAGGCAGACGTGGTCCTCGTTCAGATCGACATTTGCTTGTTTTCAAATGTTTCTTTGAACTCAACCAACTTGCCAATTTGCATCACCACGTTTTGAAGTTGTTCGCAAGCAGCCCAAAGTATGAAGGACTGATCAAGCCACAGATTATCACTGAGGTTTCTCAACTTATTTACCAATTTTAAGTTTTAATAAATTTAATTCCATCTCCGACAATATCTGTCTGTCCTATCACTAATTAATGAGCTGTGGTTGTCACGTTTGCTTCACTCGTTTGGAAACATTACAAACTGAAATTCAACAAAATATTTATGAAATGCAATTAATTAAATATTTAATCCTAATCATTTATTTTCAATTTATTTGTTTATCTTTAAATGCGTCAGACATCTTTGCTCATCAATTGAGGAAAACCGCTTATTCTCTTCAGCTTCATTCATTTGAATAACTTGAATTATGTTTGCCAAATATTCGTGTCCATGTGGTCCTCAACGCAGTAGAGACCAGATATCCAGATATATCAATCAAAGGTCCAACTGTCAAAATCCTGTCGAACGAACAGCATTTATCACTCAAAATAAAGGCTCATTGTTTTAGTTTTAGTGCGTTTTTTCATTTCAAAAATTCAACATTTCCAGCTATTTTTCTTAGACAAATTGCAAACATTTCTCTCGCACGTTCTATTGTTTAATGTTAAGACTTCGCTTCTCACGATGGCAGCACGGATTCGAATCTCTTGCGGGGCACCGTCGTAATCATCCGATTGAGATGAGACTCAGTTTTATAATTATTTGCTGTTTCCCGTCGCTGCATGACAAAATTGTTTTACGTACAAATTAGCAAATAATTTAAATAATTTGGATTCGTTTAACGAAGTGAGTTGTATTCTTTCTGCTTCGTGTCCAAAACTGATGTCTTCAAAACTGATGTTTTCATTGCAGGCTGTCGTAAGGCAGGACACGGAGAATCGGACTTGAACTCTGACATTCGACACCTCAGAGGTTGAAGTTATTTTTAGTTTCGCAACGAATCTTTGAAGAGGCAGGTGGATGTGATGAACTTTAATGACCCGCCGAACGTTTGATGTTTTCGAAGCACGGATATTATTTGGCATCACGCACAACAATGTACTTTTCAAATATTTGATTTAAAAAAAAATATCTTACAATTATTATTATACCAATTTCATATAATAATATGATTCATATATATCAATAATATATCATTATTTATAGCTATTAATATTTTTAATGATTATTAATTATACTAATCCGTAGGTATTTCAGAGTTTTATTTTGCACTCAGCCACTTAAACATTTGTTGTTAATAATCCTGAAATTTTTGTTAAAAGTCCTGACGAACGAGGATTGCTGCTCATCTCAGGTCAACTGCCTTCTGACAACATGACTGCCTCTCAAAGATCTCAAGGACAAAGAACATGCTCACATCCCGCCATTGGATTTGAAAGCGTCATATTTTTCATATCAACATTTGAAGATCGTATTTTGAATTCATTTCTTGGTGGAAATTCCATTTCACCGCATAATATTTGCCATCCGGAGTCCCGTGTTTCGTAGCTGATTTAAGTTGTTGTTTTAGACGAAGTTTGAAAATATTTTTGAGAATCGTTGAGTTCATTTTGTGAACCTGGCTAACCACGTGACACTTAGTTCAACTTGTTAACCGGTGAGACTTCTTTGATATTGTCATTTGCTTTTGAACCTGTGATCGTCACGTAAGTATTGTTGTTACATTCGATATTGTTGCTTTCTTTGACTACAGCAACTCACATCACATTAAGAAACATCACAACATCTCTGCTGCGGTTGCAACAATCTTCATCGATGTATTGTAATATTACAAGTTCAACCGGTGTCCATGTTGCGATAGTTTGAAACATTCATTTTATTTTAAGGATTCTTTTACCGAAACATCGTAAACAGTTTTAGTGTTGTTTCTAAATTTTGTGACTTTTAAATTATTTTGTGATTTAATAAAATAAGTTTTGATATTCATTAATATCTCACACATTTCTCTCAGCTAACAGATTAAGATGTGTGATCGTCAGATTAAGGAGAATTTTATATTTAATAATAAATAATCTACATATTAAATATTATATTAAAATTATTAACGATAACAAAACGGCAATTATTTCCTAATAAACGTATTTTAAAATCATTTGTCTCGAATTTGGCAGGTTAAATTTAAATAATTTAATAAATCAAAATTTGTTTGAATCAGAGGAAAACTTCTAATTGAACTTCAAATTCAAGAAAAAAACATTTCGAAAAAGTATTTTAGGAAGCGAATAAAATGAAAACATTACTAAGGTCGTAGTAATCACGTAAATAATGCAATGTGAACATCAGCTTAGGAGCGCATCGGTTTGAATGATTGTGAAATATTGGAAATTAATAATAATTAAAGGATTGAATGATTGAATAGTTGAAAGAATGAATGATTGAATAGTTGAAAGATTGAATGATTGAATAGTTGAAAGAATGAATGATTGAATAGTTGAAAGAATGAATGATTGAATAGTTGAAAGAATGAATGATTGAATAGTTGAAAGAATGAATGATTGAATAGTTGAAAGAATGAATGATCTAATGTTTCCGAGTATATAAAATTATTTTTAATTTTATGTAATATCTTGTTCCACTACCATTACCCACCACTGTCTCCTTCAGTTATTAGAAGTTGCATCAATTATCTTTAGTAAATATCTTTCAAAGAATGCAAAAAATGCACAAAACATACATGTTAAACAATAGTAATGTACTACAATAATAAATTACAATAGTAATATATTATAAATAATATTATATTATTTAACAACATTGTAGAAATAATACCTTATAAAACATAACGTTGTAATAATATTACGATTCAATAATATTATGATTCAATAATATTATGATTTAATAATATTATGATTCAATAATATTATGATTTAATAATATTATGATTCAATAATATTATGATTTAGTAATATTACAATAATACTTATAATTACATAATATTACGCAACATAAAACAATTAAAGAAGGCTTTAAACTGAGTGTCACACGATCACAAAATTATGATTATTTTAGAACCATAATTAAATGTCAATGTTAATTCATAATTTATAATTCATAATTTTTAATTCATAATTTATAATTCATAATTTTTAATTCATAATTTTTAATTCATCAGCTTTTAAAGTTAGTCTAAAGTAAAAACTAAGTAAGATTTTCAAGAAACAAAACAACCTGAAACTGGTCACAATTAAGGTTAAAATAATCCTTTTCATTCATTCATTCATTTAAATTTCCCAAAAAAGTATCAATAAACTTAAAAATAATTAGTTGTTTGCGCCTCCAATTTTATGGTTTTTCCGAAACAAATATTTATATATTGTTACATATTATTAAGCACTTTGATAATATCGAGGATGTGAATCAAACGAACCAAGGCATGAACAACATGGTCTCCATCCATTACCTCCATTGGATTTCAATTCCCCACAAAAGGAATATCTAGAATATTCTAGTATCAGCGTGATTCTGAAACTCGGTGTTACAGACGCATCTCCCACTGCTTCAATTAAACATCCACTCGATTTTTGGTTTCCGACAATTTTATTCAAAACATCAACAGAGATGGAAACGACAAGAAACAAAGCGAACGACTCAGACGATAAATATTTCACAAAACGCATCCAAACTCGAACAAGATTTCAAAGGAGCACCGACGAAAAGGACGAAAATAAATAACTTTCACAGCAACAATTTACGCGCGAATGTACAACGTCCGAACGAAGCTTTTCAGACTTTGGACACACTGGGAGAGCAGTCGAGGTCTGCTCGTTGGTCCCTGAGGATTCTGATCAACTTCTGATGCCTGACTCTGCTGCTGCGACTTGCGATGATCAACCACACGACGACGACTGCGATGACTAGGTAGCTGACGAGGATGGACACCAACAGGAAGAAACTCCAGTCGAACTTTTTCGTAAAGTTGAGAATCGATTTGCTGAAGTTTCCAGGATGGTCGATGACGTCTGAAGGATAATTAGGCATTTAGTAATTAAATCCATTTTATTTATATTCATCGTAATTCATCGAATAACTATTATTAATTTGTTTTGGGTTGATATTCTAACAGAAGAAGTTGCAATATTATCTTCAGTATTTGTTACAATTACAACGTTATTCAATATCAACATTAATTCAATAATTAACTGATATTAATTCAATAATTAACTGATATTTTTGGAACATAAAGTAACTAATAAAAGACCGTATCCTCTTATTTCAAGGCAGTGGAAGGAGCCAATGACGTTGACACAACTCAGCGGGAATGGGCATGATAATGATTTGCTTTGACACTCATCCACGTCTGCATTAAAATACATTTTTCATGAAACTATGCATGAGACCCTGCTATAATCGAAGAAGCAACAATTATTTTGTCAATCATTTTAAGATTATTCATTAACAATTCATTTAAATGTCTAATAAGTAATTAATATCACATTGAAGCATTTCTTTAATATCTAATTTCTTTAAAATAAAATTGTGAATAAAAATTTGTCCAAGCAGTTATGTTTTTACCACCTTGACACGACTTTCTGTCCGGTCCAAGGACGTAGCCCTCCCTACACGAACAAGTGGCACCCTTCTGACCATCGGTGCAGATGTGGTGGCATCCATGGTTGTTATGAGAACATCCTGGTGTGTTTTAAAGTTGTTCTTGAGAAAATATTTCACAAATAAATTGGATTCAGTACAATTCAGTTGATGATTTGTTCAGCTTTTCAAAACGTGACAATTTCAAGTCGTTACCCGTTGGAGGAGGAAGACAATATTTGAGTCCGTAGGCTGACAAGCAGAGGGAAGCGTTGTTACAGCTGCAGTCGTTGGTGACCTCGAAAAAGAAACCTGGTCCTGGGGAGCCTGCCTCTCCTGGAGGACCCTGAACTCCGGCTGGGCCAGTTGAACCTGTTGACCCTTTATAACCTCGTTCACCTGTTTGATGAAGTGGTATTTATATTTAATGAAGCATTTAAGGTTATCAACGCTGCCATGTTATCCTTTTTTTTAAATGGAAACTCAATTATTTACTGATGTCTTTTGCTGCTCACCATCTTTAAATACTCACCATCTTTTCCCCTTGGTCCCATTGGTCCGCATGGTCCAGGTACCCCTGCTTCTCCAGGAGGTCCCATTGGTCCTTCTGCTCCCGCCGGTCCTGGGCGACCAGGCGCCCCATCAGCTCCCGGGGGGCCTTGATCACCTTTATCTCCTAATTAAAACAAACAGAAGGAAATTGTTGTGATATTCTTTTATTTCATTTTATATCTTGTTATTTTCAATTCACCTTTTAATCCCATTGGTCCCTGTGGTCCTGTCGGTCCGGGTTGTCCTGAATTTCCTGAAATTATTAATTGAGACAATGGATGTTGAACTAGTTTATTTTGTAATCGTAGGAATACTTTAGAATATTTAAGTTTAAGGGAAATTAATTTTTAATGCACATTAAAAGTGCCATAATTAGTTACCATGTTGCAAATAAAATGCAATAAATAATTGCAATTAAGTGGCAAATATTTGCACCTGGTTCTCCTTGAAGGCCTCTTTCTCCTTCCTTTCCTGGCAAGCCAGGGAGTCCCTCAGCACCAATCGTACCGGGATCACCCATATCACCCGGTGGACCGACTTCCCCTTTTGGTCCAGGTTCTCCCGCATCTCCTGCTTTGCCGCTCTCGCCTTTCTCGCCTCTGGATCCCTGTGGCCCTGTGAGTCCCATCTCTCCCTTCAAACCCTGGACTCCTGGTGGTCCAGCCACACCTGCTTCTCCTCTCTCGCCCTTTAACCCAGGTTCTCCTTTTGGTCCTGCTGGGCCTGTGTAGCCTAAAGTGCCTGGTTCACCAATATCACCTTTGTCACCTTTCAGTCCCTGTGGTCCCGCGTCTCCGGATCTTCCTTGAGGACCTTGAGGCCCATCAGGACCCGTTGATCCTCTGTCACCTGGCACACCAGGCTCACCCTTTATACCAGGGGAAACTGCGTGTCCTACCAGTTCTTGGGTCTGCTGCAACGCGGTCGGCTTGTCCTCAGTTCCAATAAGCGAATTTTTGGCTATTGTCGGAGGATGGGTTGCACCGTCCACCTGCTCGCTTTCTGTAACTGTAGTGAATTCTTCTTGTTTCGTTGTTGACGTCAACTGTGCTTCCGTTGCTGAAGCAATAACAGCTTTTAAAAGCTTCAAAGGTGTTTCATGCGTACTTTAATTACTTTTTCTGCAAAAGTGCTTTAAAACGTTTGCTTGTAAAATAATTTTTCTTGTGCTTGGAATTTCTCGAGAAGAAATGTTGTAGTAGCATTGAACTAGTAACGCATAGCAAAAGTAACGAAAAACCGCCATCGCCATTAAATTGATGACTTAAGCTTAGTTTACTCATTTAATCATTTGCATGAAACAATGCTTTCCATTGTCCTTGCAGAGAGTTAGAAAATCCATTGCAACTGCATTTTACGGTGCATTATTCAGTGAACACGGTCAAAAGCAAATAGGGCCACTCACTTGTACTCTTGGGTGGACAACCGAGGTCAACAATATCCTCCGGCAGCATGGTTTTTTCACAGCAACATCCTTCTTGAAATTTCTTCTCGTCCGATAGTTTGTTCAGCTCACTGAGGCACATTTTGTTCTTGTAGGAGAAGATGGTCACAATATTCACTCCGCTACGTTTCAATGCTTCAGCTTCTCGGAGGACTTCCAGAAAGCTGTCATCGTCGACTTTTTTACGAGCAATGAGGTAAATCGACTTCCTGGCGCCCGAACGACCTGCACATTCTTGGAACATATATCTCAGGGCCTTGAGGGCGGGAGCCAGCAATGCCAGCTTCGTCGAGAAGTGGTCCCGAGCCATCTTCAAAGACAACCAACTAAGCTACTGACATGTCAGCAACATTACCACACAATATCTGACACTTACAATCATGTCACTTGAAGTTTCTCGACAATTTAGAAGAATTAGCGGATATTGGCCGTAACTCATGACGGAGACACCAGTTGTACCGACTTCGGTAAACGTTCGGAGTATGTCGTTTATGTTTCTTGCGTACGAGTCCCTGTACACGTTGTCAGAAATCCCACTCTGGTCGAAGAGAATTGCTGCATATCCTTCCGACTCGTGAATTGAGCCATACGTTCCTCGAAGGAATTAAAACATAACTTATTGAATTCATTTTGGTCTCATTAGTCAGGAGAACGAGTTAGTCCACTCTGCTGCTCGATAAACCAAACTTACAGCAACTTGAAGAACATTAACGTTATTAAGTATTTAGCTGCCCTTTTAAGGCAATGAACCGACACTGAATTGAACTTTTAAGTTACTTCAAATTAGCTGCTCACAACATTAATTGGAGCTTAGTCTAAAATTTAAATGACTATGGAAGCAAAAATATGTCCATTAAGTTGCAGCGTAAACCGACATTAAATGCGTTTTATTTCAATTCAACTCCTCATTCAACAGCAATTGAAACTTACTCGAAATGAGAAAAACAGCCAGAAAGAACAAATTCGCTGCAATTCAAGTTCAGCAATAACATTAATAATTCAGCAGTAATTTTAATAATTCAGCAATAATATTAATAATTCAGCAGTAATTTTAACAACATTTTCCAATTATTTGCCTGCCATGAAAAACTCTAAAATTCCGGCACTAAAACTTGCCTCGAATATTCGCCATGGCAACTCGTCAGAAGAATAAGAAGAACTCAAAAATTGCAAACAAAAATAACTCTGGAACTGAATAATCTCGCGAACTTCACGAGACGAGGTCCGAACTCTTCAAGATTCGAGCAGGAACTGAACTCCTGAGTCGCTAAGGATTGGTGGACACAAACCCGTGCGAGTGCACCTGATCTTTAATGCGTATTATAACCCTTGGACCGCCTTATTCGACAATGTATTAAATCGTAGGAAATCATAAAATATTTCATAAAATATTCACCACAAAGCGAAATAATTAAAGTTCTTTTTATAACACGCGTTAAAATATTCACAATTTGAAGTCAAATTCGAATGGCGTTAGAGAACAACTCTTTAGGACTAGCCTTCCATGAGAGATATTTCGCTGTGACCTTCCAAAGTCAATTAAAGTGATTAATCGAGTTTATCTCGCTGGAAGTATTTGATCAACTAACAAATATCAAAACACTTCACTCACTTAAAGTGGAAATATCTTAAATTAGACTCTTTGAATTTAAAACAACAATTTATAACTTGCGAGAAGCTGAGAATTTGGAGCGAAAGCAGTGAAGGAAATTCCAAAAACAACCTGTTCCCAGGTGAATTTCTTTCTGAGCCACGTTAACCTACCGTAAGCCAACAAACAATCCATCATCTAAATGATTATTAAAATAGTTTATGTTTCGAAACAAAAACAAGCATAACAAAATTATTAAGATCATTGGGTCTACTTTACCTTTTTGGTTTTCACTTTCTCTGGCAGGCTTGGAGCTTCTCTCCAAGAACCTTCCGCCATAAAAAATGACGACATTTTTTTGAAAATAAAGCGATGTACGCCAAAATTCTTTCATCTAAAACTGCTTCTCACTGTCTCAAGACAACAACAACACTGTGCATAACTGGTCTGGGTATCATTGCCATAATGTATTGTCTTAATCATCTTGCCCACATCCGTCATGATCATCAGAATCATAATTAGCCTTATTACTTATTTGTTGAATCGACCCATTTGCTGATTAAACAGATTGGAGAATTCTTGCTAAATGGTGTAAGGCCAAACAAATGTAAAAGAAGTTCATTTATGTCAGAGACGCATCTTGTTAACCATTTATATAGAGCGCTCCTTCCCAAGGGAGCTTGCGGAAATGCAGGCTGGGTTTCGAACACGTTCATTACGACTGTTGCCATTACCGCCGTATGCAGGAACCCAGCCCTTTCGGCCAACCTGCACGCCATTAAAAATGTAAGCACATGTTTGCCATCGTCCGTGGTCTGCGTCAGAACCCTACTTGCAGCATGTTTGTTACAGAGTTACATGTTTGTTACATGTTACAGAGTGCATTCGCAAAGAAGTTTGTGAAAGAAATTCATGGAAAACCTATTTGGTCACATGGTGGGGGAACAAATTCATTCGACACACGAATGAACGTGGAATATGGGATTTTTTTCATGAATTTTGTAAATTAATTTATTTATATGTTCAATTGTGTAATATTTTTTGATGTTGTTGTTGTTAATGTTTTATATTCTGCAGAATATCATTATCTCGTAGAATAATGTTTATATCTTAGAATAATGTTTGTGTACTCAATGCACTGCAATGGATACTTTTAAGAAAGAGATGCTTGTGGAAATAGCCTAAATAACATCTGATTGAGAAGATGTGAACCGAAAAGTAAGTTCATTGGCTTACAGGGGGTTTGAGCGCCCAAGACAAATATAAAATAGTGCGCCCCTCATTAGCGGCTAGCCATAAGCTGTTATAAATCAATATTATAAATCAATGTAGCTAGTTTTGTTGCTATAGTATTTATTTTCTAAACCCAAAGTTACTTGCAGAAAATGCATATATTTGTATAATAAAATTACTTCCCTGCTGTCATTAATATTTACTTCAAAACTGTAACATTTTACAGGTTCCAATAAAAGTATCACAAAATATGGAAACAGAACACTTTAAATGTTCGACATCGTCAGTGTCAGTGCATGATTTACCCAGCTGGAGGCCCCGGTGCAGTGTGGAGGCCGCCAATCCTGTTGTCCTCCCCGACCCCTGACAAACAAAGAAAGATTTCTTTGGTTGGTGGAGGCTCCTATGCAGTGGTACATCCCGACCATGTCTAAATCCGGCACTGGATAGATTGAAGGTTTTACAGAAATATTGAGTTATGTTAAAAACAAAACAATAGAAATTGGTGAATAATCAATGAAATTACTTGTGAAAAACTTGAATAATTGAAACTTGAACAATTCGCATCCATTAAGTGTTTTAAAATTGTCAGATTTTCAATGATTGGGGAATAGATATCGTTAAATGCTTTCACGAGCGCTCCAAACCTTAACCCTCCACTTATGAAATGGGATTTTAGCTTTTTTACAATCTGCATCGCAGCATACCGTCAGGGATCCTCGGAGGAGTTTCCATGTCTTCAAACTTTTCGGCCTGTAAACTCTAGGGGCGGGCAGTACCATTTACATAGGACAGGCATCCCGTCGGGCAAAAACGAACTTCACTATTGAAGGGCAACTTTCCAACACTTGTTAATATCATAAAAGTTGTCACTGCAAATGTTTAATAAGAAATCACTTTAATTGAAAAATAAATTATTAAACAGACTTTATAAATAAGTCAGTGTATTATTTTTTTTAATAAAAGTATTCAAATCATGCCGCATTAAAAATTTGCAATCATTTAGCCACGCTTATCGGTCAATTTATTATATAATTATATTAATATATANTTTTTTTAATAAAAGTATTCAAATCATGCCGCATTAAAAATTTGCAATCATTTAGCCACGCTTATCGGTCAATTTATTATATAATTATATAATATATAATATAATTATAAAATTTTATTACAATATTATTACAATAATATTATTACAATATTACTATACTCCCTGGGAAGAAGGAATCTCTGAAACCAATCCATCTAACTTCGACCGAACCAGGCAACTGAGTTCAGCAACATATGTTCTCTGTAATCTGGACTTAACCTGATGCTAACTCATTCCCTTACTTTCAAGGAAGCTCTTCAGAGCTTAATTGTAAACTAAACGTATGTTAGTAAAAATTAATTTGGAACACATTTTTATGTGAATTAACACATTTTATTTTAAAAAGCACAAATGCATCACATAAATTAATCACAACGAAGCAAAAAAGATCAAAAGAATGGGTCATTGGACAAGAGGTAAGGTGACTTTGGCGCACAAGGTTCACTCCTTGTAATGCCTGTACTCCAACTTCAGCTCGTATGTTCCCCTGTGAGCACCAGCTGGGTTAAACCTGCAGATCTCTTTCAAGATCTCCTTCAAATGACCAATAGGCTGCTTAGTCAGCTTGATGAGATCATGTAACTTGTAATATTGGTGCTTCTGGAAGATGTTGAAAAGCTGGTCCTTGACCAAATCCTTGTCCTTTCTGACGTTCTTCTCCTCTTCTTTCATCTTGCCGATGTTGTTTGTCATGGGTCTGAAATTATGGACAAGACCGTTCAGTTGGACAGTCTGTCTTTCGGGCGTGTTAGCCGCCTTAAACACACCACGTTTCCAATTCATGTAGTCACTGTTCATGATCGGCCTCATGGAGCCCCTTTTCGAGATATTCCCTTCGATGGCCATGGACCCTTCGTCCATCGAGGGGTTCTTTCCCTCCGACATGATGAACAACTTGGAATCGATCGACTCGTTTACAAGAAATTCGTGCTGAGCGGGAATGCTCTCTTTTTGATGTTCCTTGTTGATGACGAACACCGGCTTTTTGGACTTGTCGTTGTAGATTTTCAATTTTCCAATCTCAACGCCCGGTGGTCCGTTCATGAGGAGTTCCTGTAAGTACGTTGGTATTTTGACCAGAATGACTCCCCTCGGGGCTTTGGTGACGTTCAATTTGTTTTTCCTTCCTTCTTTGACGTCGTTGCTGGTTGGGGTTTTCATGTTTTAAGCGCGTGTGAGAAATCAGTGAGATAAATTTAACTGCAGTTCAAATGTTTAAGCCACTATTTTTTGAGTGCTCGAGTTGGAATCTAGCCGAACTTTGAACTTAACAATATTTACCTGTCCAACTGACTGACACTTACAATGTGGTTGTGAGATACATAGCATGTACTGCTACGAGGTACAAGAAAAAGATTCTGAATATATAATAATATCGATTAATTATATTTTTTAATTACTTTCGCGCGAGTAACGCGTACGTGGGGCCTTTATGAATATACAATCATTTTTACTGCTACGATATTTAGGCAAACATAAATAAATGAAGACCACTACTTTTATTCGTGTAAAATATAATTGTATTTCGTTATTAATAATAATTTATCATTATACCATTTAATATTAATATATTTTATTAAATATATAATAAAATAAACTTATGGTCGCCGAGAGAGAAGGGACAAGTGCCCAGATTTGAAAAAATTAAAATTTTGTTGTGCATTGTTTCGATGTTTTAAAAAACATTCGCTTGATGGAGGAAGTGTTGAACAATTGCATGAGGATGTGATTGGTGAAGCAACTGTGCGTTTGTTTCATCCGACAAATTATAAAATATAAAAAGAAATTATTTCACATAATAAAACCTCATGCTTTATGACTCCAAGTTGTCGGAGATGAGAAGAGCTTTAAAACAGTTTCAAGACTTTTGAAGTGGAAAATTGAAGAAATTCGGCAAAAACTGTTCGAATACGTCGTCCATCAGAGGATCTTGACAACAAGTGAAGTGAGATTAAAATATCCACACGTGCTCCTTATCAGAACGATTGATTGATTGATTGGTTGATTGATTTGCTACGAGGCAATGTGTAATTGCGAATTAATTATAATCATCATCATCATCATCTTTGTCACCACCGTTACACTAACATTAGTCATCATAATCGCCACATACACAAAAGACACAAATATTACAACTACCGCTTGTTGATTACATCATATTCTTTTCAACCTCCCATTCCCTGTTTTTACTCTTAGAATGGTGGTTATATCACGTGTAATAACATTGTTTTGTAATGGAATCTTCAGATCCACTTTCCAGAATTCACCGACGATGACGATGACGATGTTGGTGAAGAAGCGGAAGATGATTCTGATGATGTCGACGACTATGATGATGACATCAGCGGTTGATATTCTGATATTTAAGGTCTTATCAATGCAGGTGATGGAATGAAGAATTGACCGATGAATTGATTGATGAATTGATTGATGAAGCGATTGATGAGATGACTCATGAAATGATTGAAAGACCGAGAAACAAAAATCGTCGAAAACTCATTCAAATGTTGAGGGACTTTCAAGAGACCCTTTCATTGTCTGGTTGTGATACATTCCTATACTTATCCCAGAAAATGTTAGGTATTGATAGGTCGTAGGTTATGATTGGTTTGCAGGGGTGTTTAAATAAAGATAGAAGAAATGCTTTCGCAGTCCATTGGATTCATTGAAACAAGTACGATGGATGGATGGATGGATGGATTGGTGAGTGGATGGATGGACGGACGGAGTGATGGTTAGATGATCCGATGGATTGACAAAAATGAGACAATTAAAGAAAAAAGCATCCTTAGAAAGGTGGTGAATTCTCAAAATCCAATTTTTTTAGTTCCAATGGGACTAATTTTTAAGGTTTTTCAAAGCAATAAATTCCAATTCTCCAAGTAACCCTTTAATGCATGACGTTCAATATTTACATAATAGTTTTATTTATAACGGATTTTATAACGGATTACATAACGGATTTTATAATGGATTTTCCACTACAACCTTGAAATTGTTTCAAGTGATCTTAAAATAAACTTCCTTTGTGTTTACAACTTCAACTCAACTCTGAACTTCCTCCTGGATCTTGTGAATATTTTCACATCGCAATATTTTCAGAGGATGACGCAATAATAATAATAATAATAATAATAATAATAATAATAATAATAATAATAATAATAATAATAATAATAATAATAATAATAATAATAATAATAATAATAATAACAATAATAATAATAATAACAACAACAACAATAATAATAATAATAACAACAATAATAATAATAATGGATAATATAATTATTATTAAACATTATTAATAATTATCATTATTGTAGTAATTATGGAATATTCGTAGTTATTATTGCTATTGTTATTATTAGCGATAAATTTCCATGTTTATGAAAATAGTTTTAACTTTTAGAAACATTATTTTTGTATGGGTATGTCAGCAAAAATGATGCAAGATTGTGATTCTATGAATGAGTGAATGAGTGCGTGAATGAGTGAATGAGTGAGTGAGTAATTAAGTAAATGAGTGAGTAATTGAGTGTCATTTTGAATCAATCAGCATGCTTCCTTCCAACAGCATTTATGGAATGCATACCTGATACAAGCCATTATCATGTCACTTCCAATTTCCCCAGTTGGTGGTGGTGATAACGATGTTGGTTACAAAAGTGGATGTTGTATGGGTGTGAGGATGAATATACAAATGATGGACATGGATGGATGGATGGATGGATGGAGAGGTGAATGGAGTAAAGATTATTGAAAAAAATGAATATTTCTAACATTTCTAAGAAAGTCATCATTTGTGCTGCCATAACTATACCGCAGAGTTGTTTGGGACTACGAAGCACATTGTAAAGAAATGGCCTGAATGGCAATATAATCGTTAACAAAATAATGATTATATTAAATACACAGTCACAATATATTATAAATATATAGTATACTATATAATATGTATAATATATTTGCACGTAATATATAATATTTAAAATATATAATATAATATTACATGAGAATAAAAAAATAAACTGTGAACAATAACATAACAATTTGCTGCAGGAGATAAACTTTGTATAATCTGGGCCAGGAACTGGATAGATAAATGTGGAAGTGTGTTCAACAATCATCATCATCGTCGTCATCATCATCATCATCATCACCACCATCGCCATTATTTTATATCATTCTCATCATCATCACTGTCATCATAGAGGTTCATGATAGACACAAAGGTCTTCAACGAACTTGAGTTTTTCCATGTCATTCATTCTTTCAATTGTTCCTTCCATCACTCCTCAACGAATGAATACAGGTTTTAAATGGAGTGTTTTGCTTGATTGTAAGCGTTGATTGAATGTCTTAATAATTTCATGTGTTGAATTAATATTTATTGGACGTAATTATTAATTCCAATAGTTATTATTCATTTATAGCGCTGTATGCATCGTGGCAGTGCAGGCTGGGTTTCGAACACGACACATTTCGACTGTTGCTATTACCGCCGCATGCAGGAACGCAACCCATACGGCCAACCTGCAGGCTGATTTATATATATTTGCCATTAATATTCATTTGAATTAATATTCAACCAATTGTGGCCAATTAAAATTGTTTGATAAAAAGGAATATATATAGATCGATTTCGAAGCTTTTTTACTTTTCATCACTCACCTCATCTCAGCATCTCTCTCTTGACATCCATTTTGTTTGGCAGACTATTACAACTTTAAAGTTTCATTTTGAAATTCATGGGATCGATGAAATATTATTTTGTCATCTGCTCATACATATTCATCCATCCATCCATCCATCCATCCATCCATCCATCCATCCATCCATCCATCCATCCATCCATCCATCCATC